>CALNHX010004671.1:0-122051 GCA_940337035.1 Agriotes lineatus | reverse complement strand
TACGGGCACGCTGCCCTAAAGCCTAGGTGGCTAATTAAAATACCCAAAATGACCTGACAGATGTATGTGTAACTTCTTTGTGAATTAGAGTGCAGTTGCGCATATTGTAGAAGTAAAATTAACTTTCCAGAAATCCCGACGCCAGGCAAGCCATATCTTGGAACTGAGCACACTTTCGGTGGCCGAGAGATATCTTCCTGGTGGGAATGGAATGAGGGGAACCATTCCATTCATTAATTACTAAATTTCTTACTACCTTTATGTATTATTCTTCTTAACATAGAATTTCGGCTTAGACCGCGTAGTATTTGTATATGAACACCCAGCATTTTCTGGCTTAATGTGCCTTGCACTTTGTGAAGTCGAGCAAAAACCCGCGCGATGGTCATGCTCTTTGGTGGCTCGTGTTGTTTGAGTATCTTGAGATAGGCAGATTTGGCCGTTTTGCTGTTGTGCATCCATATTCACTAACGTTTCGCAATACCTTGCAGCTTGCACCATCAGAGTGAACGTCGCACAGTGGTTGTAATGCTTTAGATCGTGTATCACAGGGGTCCACGTTTTACTAAGCTTAAAGCTATCTTCCCTGTTGATATTATTTGGATGTTTTTCTATTTCTATAGCTTCACGTATCACTAGCGGGAAGTAGTGAGGTATTCTGGCATGTACTCTGGTGTGCTCAAATTCTAAAGTGTGCCCATTTGTAAACGTATGCTCAGCTACGGCTGATTTTGTGATGCGTTTATGTTTGCAATCCCTTTTATGTTCTTGAAGTCTTAGATCAACTGAACGACCAGTCTGTCCAATGTAACTCGAGCCGCAAGAACAAGGAATGCGATATCGCCAGCGGTTTGAAACTTGGAATCTTGTCTTTTACCGATCTAAAGCCGTTACCCAAACAAGATAAAGAAGACCACACACGCACGAATATCAAGCACATTTTATGAGTTGATACAGTCAAAAACCGGAAATGGAAGGCGAAGATATACAAACGAGGACACGCGAAATCATGGAGGAAAATACGGAAGAACCAAGCGGAAACACAAGTAGAGCTCAAAAAAAGACTAGACGAAATGAGGAATAACTTAATAGAAATAAACGATTTAAGAGAAAAGATGAGAATAACAGAGCAAGAAAGACGCTTGGAAAGGGAAACATTATATAAAGAACTAGAAAGATTAACACAAAAATGGCAACGGCAGCATATACCAAGAGATAAAGCAAGAAGTGTATATTCCGCGGAGGAAATGATACGACTACGTAATAAGAGCTGCAGCAAATTGGAGAAAGAAACATGGAGGAAAAAAACTATAGAATTGGGCATCAGGACAAGTAAGAAAAGCGAATACAAGAAAGCAATGAAAAGCGATGGAGAAAAATCAGGCCGAGGAAAGGACAAAAACACATTCAAACTGGAAGATCAGCTTAAGATAGGATCGTGGAATGTACGAGGAACATATCAAGAAGGCTCCCTGAAACATCTAACAAATGAGATGGAAAAGTACAAAATAAAAATATTGGCAATACAGGAATCGAAACAAAAAGGAAATGAAATTATGGAGATTGATGACTTCATATATTTTAACAGTGGGGGAGGAGACAGACGGTTAGGAGTAGGCTTCATTATAAAAAAGGAGTATAGAGCAGCAGTAGCTGAATTCAAACCAATATCAAATAGAATGTGCTACCTACGATTGAGAGGAAAGTATCAGAAAATATCGTTACTAAACATTCATGCTCCAACCGAGGTATCAGAAACGGACACAAAAGAGGAGTTCTATAATACGCTAGATGAAGTATACGAAAAATTACCCAAATACGATCTCAAAATTCTAGTAGGAGATGCAAATGCGGAGATAGGGAGAGAAGAGTGCTATAGACCCACCATTGGCAAATATAGCAAGCATGAAGTTACCAATGAAAACGGACAGTTACTAATAGACTTTGCCAGAGAAAAAGACATGAGAATAAAAAGCACCTATTTCCAAAAAAAAACAATACATAAGGGCACTTGGAGATCTCCAGATGGCTCATACGTGAACCAGATAGACCATGTACTCATTGAAAAGAGCGAAGAAAAATGTATAAAGGACATAAGAGCCTACAGAGGACCAGACGCTGATTCTGACCACCTACTACTCGGTATAAAATTCAAACAAGAAATACCAATAGAAAGAAACAGAGGAAAAACAAAAAAGTCACGGAAAGAAATAAACAGGATGGCAAAAGACGAAGAAAAAATTGAGTATCAAGAAAAACTAATTAACAGGCTAGAAACAATACAAGAGTCTGATGATATAGAACAACTCTGGACCGAAATAAGTAAGGCAATGAAACAGAGCGCATGTACAGACAACCCGATTAACACAAAGATAAACAAAAAATGGTTTGATGCAGAATGCGAAAAGGAGTTACACAGGAGAAGCACACTAAGAATGGAAATGTTGAAATCCAACACCCACCAAGAAAAGGAAGCATACAAAACGCAAAGGAAAAAATGCAAAAAAATTTTAAGGGAGAAAAAAAAGAAAACACAAGGAAGAATTAGTGAACAGTATAGAAAATAGCTACAGGAAAAACGAGACAAGAAGCTTATATCAACAGCTAAAAAGAGAAAGGAAGGGATTCCAAACAAAGCCGATATTCTATAAAAACAAATCCGGGGAACTAGTCGGAGCGCAAAAAGGCAAGTTGGAGCTATGGAAGGAATATTTCAACAATCTATTGAACTCAAAAGTAAATAACAATGGCGACGCAGAAGAAAAAGAAGGGATAAACGAAGAACTCCATAACCAAGACAACGAAGAATCACCACAATTGGAAGAGATCGAAGAAATAATAAACAATCTTAAAAATAACAAAAGCTCTGGGAATGACGAACTACATGCGGAACTATATAAAAACGGCGGAAAGCAACTGACAAAAAAGATTTGGTGGTTGATCAGAGAAATATGGGTCCAAGAAAAAATGCCTCAACAGTGGAACGAAGCGGTGTTATTACCGATCTACAAAAAAGGAGATAAAACAGACTGCAGTAATTACAGAGGTATCGCATTACTAAACGTAGCGTACAAAATTCTGGCGACCCACCTGAAGAACAAGTTAAAAATAGAGGTAGAGAGTAAAATAGGAGAGTACCAAACAGGGTTTAGGAAGGGTAGATCAGTGATAGACCAACTATTTGTTTTGAGAGAAATACAAGCCGAAAGTCATGAGTACAGGAAGGAAACACACATAATTTTCATAGACTTCAAACAGGCGTTTGATTCTATCAACAGAAAAGTACTATACAAAGCATTGCAAGAACTAGGCATAAACAGGAAACTAATAAAACTAACCTTAGAACATGCAACCAATATGGTAAGAATAGGACAAGACCTGTCAGAGAAGTTCGAAGTATATGAAGGACTGAGACAAGGAGACCCACTGTCCTCCATACTGTTCAACTGCGCATTGGAGTATGTCATGAGAAAAGCAGCACTAAACAGAACAGCATTGCTATACCACAAAAAACATCAATGCTTAGCCTTTGCAGATGACTTAGCGATATTAACAAGAAGCAAAGAGGAACTAAAAAAGGCAACCCTGAGACTAGAAGAAGCAGCGCAGTTAATGGGACTAATATAAACGAAAACAAAACCAAGTACATGACATGGACAGACCAAGAGTACAGTAGCGCAAGTAGACTAAACATAACGACAAAAAAAGGGAAAACATATAGCATAGAAGAGGTAGAAAGATTTACGTATCTTGGTATGGAAATCCACAGAACACCTGATACAAGTAGAGAAATACAGAGAAGAATAATGGCGGGAAATAGATGTCTGCAGGCATTCAGAGGCCCCATATATAACAAAAATATATCAAGAGGACTAAAAATCAGGATCTATAAATCTATAATAAGACCGATAGTGATTTATGCGAGCAAAGTATGGTCGTTGGGATCGGCAGAATGCAAAAGGTTAGGAGTGTGGGAGAGAAAAGTGCTCAGAAAGGTGTACGGAGGGAAGAAAGTCCAGGACAAATGGGAAAGAAGAACTAACAGGGAACTGCAGGAACTATACAACGAACCGAACATAATAGCAACCGTCAAAGGGCAAAGACTGCGATGGATAGGGCACATATCAAGGATGGACGACAGAAGAATGCCAAAAAGAATATTGGACAGTAACATAGGAGGAAAGAAAAGAAGAGGGAGGCCGAGATCAAGATGGAAAAAAGAAGTAATGGAAGATATAGAACAGTGCGGGATTAAGAACTGGCGTGAAAAGACTGGAGATAAAAAAGTGTGGAAAAATACAGTGAATCAAGCCATGGGTCTACTAGGCCTTTAGTGCTAACATATATATATATATATAAAGCCGTTACCCAAAGTTTCCTTGCTCGTGAACACAGTTTTGATGTTGCATCGTTGCAGAACACGTCCTATCTTATCACTCGAGCCTTTAACGTAAGGTAGAAATGCTAAGCCTTCCAGAGGTGGGGATTTTTCTTTAGCCTTTTGTGTCATAGTCTTGTCTAGTGCTTTTCGTATGGCGGTAGTTGTGGGGTTCTTACAGCCTTTGCCGCATCCCGCATTTCGACCGCCATCTCTCTTGATTTTTCCAATCGTCTTCCTTTAGGGCTCGATCCGTCTTGGTCTGTTTTATTTCTTGTAACCATGATATTCCTGGTCTTCCTCTTCGTCTTCTTTTATTCTGTGGTGTATAGTTGAGAGCCTTCTAGTTCAAATAATAGGTATTACCTCTATATTATACGTAGATACCTACATCGAATTATCTACATTTTAATAAAATGTAGTAGAAATCAACTTACTGCTAATACTATAACGGTAACTTAGGTAGCAGATTTTACTGACTCGATTTGGTGAAAATAAATTTGATATAAATCACGAAGCTGTGACGTCAATTATTATTTAATTTTTACAATTCATGCCTTTGTATGAAACGGGCATCTGACCTTACTCGCCTGGATTGTTTATTCTGATATTTACATAATATAGCCAGTTTGTTTTCTTACTTTTTAATTGTTAACTAGTTTTAGTGCGTTGATCGCTCAATTGCGTGTGTTCATCAATCGGTATGGATGCTTTGAACAATATGGGGAACTTAAGAAAGCACACGTCTCTGCGACTAATAGTGCAAAATCGCCATACGGCGAGTTAAGTAAAATGTGCTGCCAATACCGGGTGATCATAAGTGGTTGTGGTTTTTTTCTTAGGTTGGCACTGTTAATGTTGGTTACCCTGCTGTCAATTTTGGTGGCACTGTAAGTCAATGTCACATGCGAGGTTAGCAGGTTAGGTTTTGCATCAGTTTTGACACAAAACCTAACCTGCTAATCTCGAATTTTACATAGACTTGCAGTGCCACCAACATAAATAAATGGCGCCAAAATAATGACCATTCAAAAACGTTCGATCATTTATGCAGGCACTATATTATACACAGTGGGCCAAAAGAACCGGTACGATATTTAAATACTTACTCGTATTTTTTTGTATAACTTTGTTTAACCACCCACAACTATGAATTAGCATTGTCACTTTGTAGTAAAAGTGCTTCACTTCCATCTATAAACATTGAGCGTTTTGATGATACAATAGTCATTTGAAAATATTAATGACTTACACGGCTATAAAATCTGTACCGCTTTTTTGACCCACTGTGTATATGCAACCAAACTAATCAAAATGTAATATGCAAGACAAAAAAATACTGGGACAACTCTTGCAGGAGATTTTACCATAATTTGATTAGCTTCAACAAGGCTTTAAACAATTACATTTATTATAACAATATTGATTCATAGCAACGTCTAAACAAGTTGACGCTTAAGTTAAAAATACCTAGCAACTGTACATATTAAGGCAGTCACATTCACAACAGACCATATTAACTGTCCCAGTTTTTTTTTTGTCTTGCTTAGTACTTCAATAATTCAAATGTCAAAGTGAAAGTAAAAAAACAAAAACTTGAAATTTAAATTGAAAATGGGGCCAACATAAAATGCAATGTTTTTTGTAACGAATAATTGAAAATATTTAAAAAATTTATATTATTTAGTGTTTTACTACTTTACTGAGTTGACAGCACAAATCACTAAACTTTTATACATACCTAACGCACATGTTAACTTTTGTCATAGATCAACCCACTAAAGTGTAAGGTACCACCATTAGTGATTTTTTATATCTATCCTTGTCACACAATTGCCCTATTTTTTTATGGAAAGTAAAAAGCACCGCAGTGCGGGAAAAGTAACTTTAGACGCATCGGGAATGACCGGGAAATATATGCTGTAAACATCATCCTACTCACCTATTGTTAACTAAATTGGGCAAATATTAGTTGCTATAATTAATAAATTTTGCAATTAATTTGATGAAACCTTTTACGTGCGTAACCCGCTACACATATTTTATTAATGTTTTAAAACATAGTTGATAGGGAAGTATATTTACATACCTATATTTTGATAACATTATGAAAACCTAGGTAATCACAATATAGAAAAATATTATTAAGTACAACGCTATGAATACTAAGAACTATTTCGATGTACAAAGTGGTTTCTTAAATTGTTCATAATGGTAATTCTTTGAAACTCCACTTCACGTTCACAAAATCTAGACATGAGCGGCGGGCACTGGTACTGCACATGCTCTTCGCATATGGCGCCACCATGCGACACATTCTTGGAAAATTTAAATTCACTGCTCGATTTCACTGCAACATTTCATTTTATTTCTGCGCTGCAGTTAACCAACAAAAACACTTACGACATACCAATCCGAAAAACAGGCAAGTGTTGTGGGCCGAGAGAATGTAGTACACATCTTGCCTTGGCAGCGCTTTTATGTCGAAATGGGCTATGGCAAAGTTGGACAAATAAGGCCAGTGTGAGAGGTGCTCCGAGTATTCAGTCGAGTATTGCCAATGCTCATAGTTTCCACTCTCTGATAATATATTGAAGTCTACACTGAAATTTTAAAATTAAAACTGCGCGCAAGCATTAAACGCAGTCTAGTTGCGAAGAGTACATACATGGTTGGATTCAAATATTTCATGTTACTGAAATCAGCAACAAATTCCCAAGCATCGCTGGGGTGAATTTTTGGTATCACAACCGAGGCTTCGAAATCGTAGCTCTTTGGCCGCAACAGCAGATAACTGGCGACGATTATCACTATTACTCCAAATGTTTGCTTCTTTTTCAACGAAATTCGCTGCATTGTAACTTTGAAAGAACCTTTTATACGCCCCTTTTAAAAGAAATGGAGTAATATATTCAACAGCGGGGCAAGTAATTTAAAAGTTAAATTGTAGGACAAATTCGCTTACATAAAGATGAGTATTACATTTCCATGAATTTATTTACACAGACAGTAAAATAGCTAGTGCTGTAAGTTGACCAGGATGTTGTTATCGGTCTGGTTGCCGGTAGAATCCCACGCAAATATAAACAAATCTTCAAGGCCACTCCCACCTCCCACATAATTTTAAAGTTTTGGTTTATGGTATGCAACCAACCTCTCAGTCCTGTAGCTTTTTAGGAGTTAGTCTAAAATTATTCGTAAAAATCTGTATTTTTGAGCGTGCTCTAAACAGTGCTATAATTATAAAAAGGTAGTGGCAATGTTTCCATTTTTTTTTTATTATAAACTCCTGGACAAAATTAACGCACCACTTTATTAAACTTTATAATTACAATATTATAATTAAAATTATACATCAATGCTTATAAATTAGGTTTGTATGATCATTTGCAGAAGAAATCTGCAAAACATGACCTCATTTTAAATCATTTTTCATTTAAGAACTTTTTTGTTGAAAACGCGTGAAACATGAAAACAGAAAAAAAGAAAACAATAGAATTATGGATTCAATGCGACATTATTACCGTGTATGCCCTCCTTTACTCCTAATTATCAATTGATGTGTCTTGAAATGCTGGATATTAGATTTTCAATAATTTCCTGGGGAATATTCTCTCACTCTGCAATTACTGCATCTACCAGTTCATTGTGGTTAGCAGGTGGGGGTGTACGACTTCGGACCTTTTTTTTTAGAGCGTCCCATAGATGTTCTATGGTTTTTAAATTGGAAGTGTTAGGTGGCCAATCCATTAACGGAATATCAAGTAGTCGATAGCATGTCTAGCCACGTGGGTACGAGTATTATCTTGCATCAATAAAAAATTGGGTCCCACGAAAGGAGCGAATGGCATTACATGTTCAACTACGATGTTCTCCAGATAATAATCCGCATTCATTGGATCACTTAAAATCACAAAAAATTATCTTATTAACTTCACCAAGTAATTATAACTGACAGGGTAGACATGAAAGTGACGTACGCCTACTAGATGTAGTCTGCTTATGAGGAACAGGCGTTTTTATCGTATGTAAAATCACAAGAGACGATAATTTTATCGATAAATTTTTCGAAAGCAGTATTTTGCCTAGAAAGATCACGTGTGTAAATTGATCTCTTTATTTTCTGATAAAACCCCGAGAGCGAAGCTCAAGGGGTTTTATCTTTGAAAATAAAGAGGGCAATTTAGACGAGTAATCTTGCTTAAGGCAAAAAGTGCTAACAAATTTATCAAGAAAAAATTATGTCTCGTGTGGTTTTTTGTTGAGAATATTTCACGAATAAAATACGAAAAGTATCTTTATTTACATGAAATTTTTGACAATGACAAAACTTAACAAGAATTATTACATATGTATAACATAATTATTATTATTAAATAATGCCATGTAATACCTACATTACTTACTTATTTAAAAAAACGGGAATATTGCTGAAATAGTATTATTTTGCATTAAATGTTTGGCAATTTATAGTACAATTTTGAAATATAATGGTAGGTTTTGCATTTTCATTAGTATCACCTAGCTCGTTAGCTACAGGCAATACGTTTGATGCGTTACTTGTTGACGCCGTCGTTGTTGTTTCGTGTACTAATTATAGTAGTCTTTGTTGCACGTAACTCACTGACTAATTGCAAGTGGTGTTCGTCATCCATTTGTAAGCAGGGCCTTATTGAGGAGGCACTAGAATGTCCTGTTAATTGAATTAATTGCTGTTCACCTACACCTTTTTTTGCCAGTTGATAAATTGCCGACGATCTAAAAATTAAAATATTTCGTCAGTAATTAGATATTAGTAAAAAATACGACATGCATTATTTTTTTGAGTGGTTCGTAATCTTTCTATTTGTAGCATCTAGTCCAATTTTTTCCGCAGCCGTTTTCGTCCATTTTGAAATTTATTTTTTTCCCACAGGCATATTTTTATACCAATATGAATTTTTGTAGTTTGAGTTGGGAGTTAAGAACATTCTATCGGTAGTTATATTGGATGTTCTTTTTTCCATTAACTTTAAAAAAAATCTAACTGGACATTTTTCTGGGTGGTTTACGTTTGCAGTTAGCCATTTATTTTGAGAGCACTTTTTGCCCTCTCCTTGGCAAGTTTTCGTAAATAACGGGTTATAAATAACCCGATTGGAACAACTACTATAATTTTTTCTCTCCTCTTGAAAAAACCACGTCATACAATTCGTCGCTTCCCCTCCACGCCAGACAAGATCGTATGAAACAACATATGGTAAAATTTTTGTTGGAGACCATTTGGGGTGTTCTCGTCGCAAGAATCTATTATTTGGTTAAGCTCATCCATTCTTAGAGCATCGGAACTTCTCTTTCTTTTTTCAACACGCAACTGTAAATTCTTCCTTAAAGCACTTTTAGCATCACAGGCTTTTTTAAACTTGATATCTTCAAAGGGTTGAATTTCACACCGTGTTCTTCAAAGTATTTTCTTTGGAGCATTTTCGCAACAGTGTTCCAAATGGTTTTTACACTATATTCTTTAAAATCTTCACCATTCGTTTTATTCATATTAAAGCCAAAATCACATAAAATATTGGCTAATTCAGTCACTGGCGTCGTAGGCAACAGTACATACTTTTCTTCGACGCAAAACTCATAAAAACTCTCCACTAACACTCTTGGTTCTTCTTCGTGTATTCCGATTTTTTATTTTCGATTTCTTCGTTGATTTGTTGCACACTCATATTCCCAAAACGACTCATTGTTGTATACGACGAAGCGTTGACAGGATCCAGCGCTGATGACTGACGCGGACGCGTAAAGAAACAAAACAAACAGCAAAGTTTTCGTTGTCCACGGCAGACACGATTTTTCGATCTTTTTTACTACTAATTTTATTCTAAGACATGCTACCACAAATATTGACGTAACAATGAAATAAACGTTAGCAGAAGTACAAAATCTAAGTAAACTTCACTTAAAAGGCGTACCGCAGCTTTTCCATGCTATAATTGACTGCGGCGTAAGTAATTAATGTAAAATTTGTTTATATAAAGGATACGCATTGTTACTTGGCAAGACGCGATAAATTCCCTTGGGGCTTTATCGCTGCGATAATTTTCCTTGGGAAATTGTCACTTATAAAGCGATGTGATTGGTTGATTTTCTAGAATAGAGCCACATCATTGGACACAAGTGTGATGAGTGAAATAATCGCTGTAAAAAAGGATGCCTCTTTTTTATCGCTGTCTGCTTATGAGAAACAGGAATTTTTATCGCTGTAAAAAAGGATGCACCTTTTTTATCGCTATAGGAGTTGATTGATCAACAGTAATATCCCAAGTGCATTAAAATAGCTGATTAAATTTTAACCAGGAACAACATAGTTATTTCGGGTCTGCCTATGAGCGCATATAAAGCAGAGAATTTGAAAGCAGATACGAGTCTTTTCATAGAACAAAAATTAGAAATTAACTCCAAAGTCAAAGTAGCTTTTAAACTAGGTCCAAAAACATGCTTAGTGGAATTAGAGAGTTGGGAAGACAAAATGAAAATAATGCAGAACAAAATGAAATTAAAGAATATTGTCGGCGATAAGATATTTGTACTACAAAATGACCTAATGAATCAAGAAAGAGTGATTGAAAAACAAATTAGGAGTATAGCACGGGAAGAGAGTAAGCAGGGACGAAGGATTAAATTTGGGTACCAGAAACTGTTCATAGAAGGAAGAGAGTGGAAATGGAACTAGGCAAAGAGAATCTTAGAAGAATCAAAAAACGATTAACTACTAGGACGGGACGCAAGATGACGAACGGCAATGGATAGGAACCTGAGAACGGAAAAAGGAACACAATGCCAAAGAACCCCCAACATTGAGGAAGGAAAAAGGCTGAACTAAAACACTGTATTTTGGGGGTCTGGAATGTCCAGGGACTGAACGGAAAAGAGGAAGAACTAGGACGAGAATTCGAGAAGAGTAAACTTAAACTCCTAGGTATCACGGAGACAAAAAAGAAAGGTCGAGGAAGTTATAATTTGAGGAACGATCACCTATTAATATATAGTGGGGTACCCGAACAAGAAAGGGCAAGAGCAGGAGTGGGAACCCTAATTAATAAATATTTTGTAAGTCATATAAAGAGCTGGAAACATATCAATGAAAGAATGCTTAGACTAGATATAAAAGAGGGCGAAAATGAAAATCTAACAATATTTGTGATATACGAACCATCTGAAAATGAGAAAAGTACAGATAAGGATCTATTTTGGGAAACACTCCAAGAAGAACAAGATATTGTGGATAACAAAGTAATGATTATAGGTGATTTTAATGGCAGGGTAGGCAGTTGTAACGAAAAAGGGCACCCAGTAGGCCAGTATGGTGAAATAAACATAAACAACAATGGACGCCGAATAATAGAGTTTTGTTTGAATAACAACCTGATAGTGAGTAATACCTTCTACAAACATAAGGACATCGACAAATACACAAGAACTATGGATAGTAGAAATGAAAGATCTATTATAGATCTATTTTTAATAGAAAACGAACTAAGAAAGTTTCAATACTTGAATTAAATAAGCATACCCACGTATCCATTGCATAATATAATGATCGCTCAAAACGTGGGGCAAAAGTGTGATTATTAGTCAGTTTGTTAGAACATAATTAAGTAAGTAATTGCGACATAAGTGTCAGGATAGGTAAAATAAAATAAATCACGTTTTGGAAAGTAAAAATTAGGTAATTGAGATCAAATAAAGGAACAGTCAATAATAATAAGTAAAGTTTTCTGATAAAGATTCATTGTTGAACAAAAATACAAGGTTTTGCAAGTTGAGATAAGATTTAATAAAAAGTAAATATGTTTTGAGTACAAGTTAAAAATTTTAAACTAAAATATGGCAGACAAAAGGGTTACAAGAAAAAGCAAGAAGACTGAAGAGGAAAAAGAGGAAGGACATGAAGAAATGGAAGCAGTAACGAGTGGTGCTGAAGGTGAAGTAGAGGAAATACAGCAAGGTGATCAGGTAAGATTACAAGAAGAGGAACAGACAATAAAAGATGACAGTATGAATAAGATGCTGCAAACAATACTGTTACAAATACAGAAAGATGCAGCAGAGTTAAGGAAGGAATTTCAAGCAACTGAGAAAAAAGCAGAGGAAAGGGAAAGCAATTCTAAGAAGGAGGCTGAGGAGAGAGAAAGAAGATTGCAACAGTTAATTGCGGAAAAGGCAGAGGAAAGTAAGAACGAGGTAAAGAAGGAAGCTGAAGAGTTGGGAAGTAGGTTAAAAGCAGCAATTGAACAAAAGGCCGAGGAAAGTAAGAAAGATGCAGAGGAAAGGGAAGGTAGGTTAAGAGACGCAATTCAGAGTACTGCAAACAAGGTACAAGAACAAAAAGACCAAGCAGATAAGATGGAAGTGACGATGAAGGAATTAAGACAAGAATTTAACGAAGTACAACTCCAGAATAAGCAAGAATTGCTAACACAAATAAATAAAATTTATATAAGATTGAATAAAGGTAAGAATGAAATAAAGAATGAAGTGAGAGCAGAAAGGTATGAAAAAATTAAACAAATGGAAGAAAATTTGAGCCAAAAAATAGGAGAAAAGTTAAATAATAACAAGGAAAAGCTTGAAGGAAAATTAGAGGGGATGAAATTAACAATAGAAGAATGTATAAGAACTCAGAAAGAGTGTATTGAAGAAAAAATTGAGTTAATAGAGGGAAAGACAGAGGAAATAAAAATAAAAATGCAGGAAGTAATAGCAGATATTTAAGAGCGAATAAAAGAATTTTTAAAGTACGAAGAATTACAAGAGGTTGTGTAATTAATGTTAATAAAAGTAAGAAGAATATAAGGAAAGAAACTGTTAAACGAAGATTAAAGGAGCAAGTAAAGAAGTTAAAGGAAACACTGAGACAGAATGAAATATAAAGGCTTGAAGCTGAATTAATGAAATTAAAACAAGCAGCTAAAGAAGCAAAGGACGGTAAAAAGACCACTACAGATGATTTTAAAAGAGTTATGAGATGATAAAAAGAAACTCGGTTTGTAAATATGTAATATAGTAATTTTAGAATGTTAATTAAAGAACCACACGTATTTTAACAATCAAGAAAAATTAGTGAAAAATGAAAACATGGCTCCACTATCTATCACAATGAAATGTTACAAGAATTAGAGCTATGGCATCCTTAATAAGGGGTTATTGCTGAGTGAATTTTACGAGGACAGGTGAGGACGGAAATACAAAAGATGATAACAGATGGTGTGATAGAAGCTTCAAAAAGTAATTTTATCAATCCGTTGGTAGTAGTTAAGAAACGTGATGGTTCTCTTAGATTATGTTTGGATGCACGCAGAATAAAAATAACTAAACCACAATACGAATCGCCACAAACTATAGATGGGTTATTAAGTAGAATTTGGGATAAAAAGATTCTTACAAAGTTAGATCTGAAAAATTCGTTTTGGCTAATACCATTACATGAAGAATCAAGAAAATATACTGGGTTTTGTATTGATGGGGAAATATTTCAATTCAGAGTGGTACCATTTGGATTATCAACGTCTTGTGCAGCATTGGTAAGAGCAATGCAGAAGATATTAAATCAATTTGACGACTTTTGTGTGCATTACGTAGACGACATTTTATTGTTTTCTGAAAACGAACAACATTTAAAGCATTTAGAAATTGTAATTGAAACATTAAATAAAAATGGGTTAAAACTTAACATATCAAAATGTGAATTCATGCAAGAAAAAGTAACATATTTGGGTTATGAATTAAGTAAGAATGGAGTAACCATAAATGAGAAACGTCTTGAGGAAATTAAAAATTTACCTTGTCCAACTAACTTAAAGAAATTAAGAGGGTTGTTAGGTGTTTTTAATTATTATAAAAGGTTCATAAAGAATTATTCAGAGTTGACATTATGTTTAGTACAATTACTAAGGAAGGATATAAAATGGCAATGGAATGAAGAGAGGGAAAAAGCATTGAATACCATCAAACAGAGGTTTCATGAAGGATTATTATTAAAATATCCAAATTTTGAAGAAAAGTTTATACTTAGAACGGATGCATCAGATCAAGCAATTGCAGCAGAGTTGATACAAATACAGGATGGGATAGAAGTACCAATACCTGTTTCATTTCAAGAATATTAAAAGGATATGAAATTAGATATACTGTAGCTGAAAAGGAAATGTTGGCAATCATATTTGCAATTAACAAATTAAAATTTTATTTAACAGGGAATAAATTTGATAGGTATCGAAACAGATAATTCGGCAATTTCATTTTTGAAAAATAAAACTTTTCACAATGATAGGTTATATAGATGGGCATTGTACTTACAACAATACGAATTTGATATTAAACATAGACCAGGGAAGTTAAATATAGTTGCAGATTTCTTAAGTAGAAAGGATGTACCTAATTATGAGAAACCAAAACAAAATTTAATTGGGATTGAAAAAAATTATCAGGAAGGAAGATTATCTAATCAAGAAGTAATAAACAGATGTCAGAAGAGATTCAAGAATTAAGAAATTTAGTATTGCAAAGTCAAGATCAGGATTATAAAGGGTATCAAATTAAAGAAAACTTGTTAGTAAAAGTGTTGGGAAATAAAGAATTGATTGTGTTAAGTAAGGAAGACATGTTAGAAGTTGTTGAAGAAATACATACAATATTTGGACATTGTGGAGCAAGAAAAACTTGGTTAATGTTTAGGGAATGTTTTTATTCGAAAAATGACATCAAAATCATTAAACAACTAATACAGACTTGCCAAATTTGTCAGTTTGAGGAAGAAAAGAATTTTAAAAATCAGAATATTGTTAAAAGTATTAGAGTGAATGAACTGATGGAATTGGTAGCTATTGATTACTTAGGAAATTTAGTTACAGGACAGTATGGGCACAAGCATATTCTGATTATGGTAGATGCATTTTCAAAATTTATAAAATTATATCCAGCGAGAAATTGTAATACTAAACATGTTATAAAATCAATACAGAATTTTGAAGAACAAGTAGGTAAACCAAGAAGAATTTTGGCAGACAATGCAACGTATTTTAGGAATAATAGATTAATAAATAATTTGGAAAGAAAGGGAATAAAGATTTGTTTTTGTAGTATAAGACATCCTCAAAGTAATATAGCAGAAAGGTACATCAAAGAGGTAATAAAGTAGGTACTTAAGAATTTTAACAAACAAAAATCATAATAAATGGGTACAGTATTTATCAGATGTGGAAGGCTTTATATAGAATGTTCCAAATACAGCAACGGAAATTTGTCCAATTACTTTGTGTAAACAAGTAATTCCATCAAGACCTTGGAGGAAGGAACAAAGAAATATTGAAATAATGGAATTGTTAGAACAAATTTGAAGCAAATTAAAGAAGATTCATGACAGATATGAAAAGGAACAGAATGAGAAAATTGTAAAACGGGTACAATTTAAAATAGGAGATTTAGTAATTTTGTAAACGAACTGAGGGTTGCTAATTGAAAGGAAAAGATATGTGCAAAACTTTTAAATGTGTATGAAGGACCTTATAAAATACAGAAAATATTCAACAATAATAATACATACGAGTTAGTAAATGAAAAAGATGGTCACATAAGAGGCAGATTTCACATTACAATGATATAATCCATACAAAATGTAAAAATGTAAGTATGCAAGAGTTGTTGTTTGTTCAATGAATTTAAAAATGTTTCTATGGAAACAGAGTAGAGTAGTAATTGTTATGAAGTTATAATTTTGTAAATAAGAATGTTAGAAATATTATTGAGTGTTCTTGTTGGAAGCAGATTAAGAAAAAGATTTTTGTTTACAAGGAAACAATTTTTTTTTTAATCTGAGGAGTTATGCTATGGTATATAGAGGCCATGTATTACATTAAATACAGTTATTTATTTACATGAATCAAAAATGAAAAGTTTCAATACTTGAATTAAATAAGCATACTCACGTATCCATTGCATAATAGTATGTATGTAAATTTAGCAATGGATTGTTGCTCAATTTGCTGCACAATGACTTTGGGAGGTAGGTTTCAACAGTTTTTCGCAAATTTCTAGTTAACTATGAGGTTTAGCGCAAACTTTACCTTATACAAAATTAATCTACATTTAATTTACAATAAAAATGGTTTTATGCATTTTTGCGCTTCAGTAAAGGATTACGGAGACATGGAGGGGGTAAAAATTTTACTTTTTCTGTTTGACTAAAAAAAGCATGAACGCCTATTGACTCCTAATATTCGCTACAAATGTATTATATAAAGGGTTCAGGGAAGTGGGGAGGCCAAATGGTTATGGTGAAGAACCCAGCACAAAAGACGAATAACATTTGCACATATCATCCATCCACTACTACACATGTTGAAGTGAAAGATGCAATTAATGTCACTATTGGACAAGCAGAATTTCTAACTAATAGTAAGAACAAGATGCAACTGATTGCTGTCATCACGGTACACTTACAGCAAGCTGGCTTCAAAGTGACTCAGGGGCTATCGTGATTGGCAATGATGCCGATTTATTGGTCTTGTTGGTTGTTCATGCTCCAGCCAACAAACAGTTGAAGATGGCTGTACCGAAGAAAGATAACCAAGAAAATAAAGTTTACTGCATTGGAGACATTCAGCGTGGTATCGGGGAAATGAAGGATGTTCTCCTTTTTCAATTTATAGATGTAATAATCCCCGATACCACATAACATAGTGCGACTTAGTATGACAAATCAATTGCCTACAATAGTAAAACTTAAAATTACCTCTTTTACTTCATCCACTGCTTTAAAACACACGTGTATCAATCACCTTTTATAATAATCAATAACACGCTGTCAGTTGCTATTCGAAATAACCTAATCCAACATAATGCAATTTATGATAGATGCCGAAACCGGAGTTGTATGTGCCAAGTAAAAACTAGCAGTAGTGGAGCAATTCGTAAACCAAGAAAGTCTCTACTGTAAAACTGTCAGATATGACTTTTTTGCTTAGTAATTGTGCGATACGCCTTTCTTTCTTAGTAATCGGTAGTGTAGATGCACATACGCACTTTTTCATTGATGGTTTATTCGCATTAAACTTGCAGTTACGCCCACCAAAACCTTCCAATAGAAGCGCAGTTACACTTTTTGTTATTACGAGATAAATTCATTTTCGAGAAATTTGCTGATACGCTCTTCTCGCTTAGGGGGCAGTATACGTCTTTAAAAAAAATCGTAATAAGTTTAAATTACTTTTTATTATCCATTTACTTGACATCCTCAATGTCAGTGCCAAATTAAAAAAAATGTCTTGATTATAGTGCCAAAATATTGTGTTTTTTATTAGACTGCACATTAATTTAATTGTTAAAATGTGCACCGTCAGTTTGACAGTTGTGTTCCATTTTAAAAAAATCTGAAATTATTAAATTTGTAAATGTCGAGCACCCTGTATAGCAGTAATATCCGCAGCCACTATTTTACACTCTAAAGGTAATTCACGAAAAAGATAATTTTTTGGTTAACATTTTCCTTCATTCATTTGTTCTCTGTTACAGCAGCCGCCTAAAGCTTAGCATTTTTTTGCATAAAATCGTTAATATCTCAAAAACAACTGACGTTAGACGCATACAACTTTATATCAAAATGATTAGTATTTCAATGAAAAATTTTTAAGCTACCTAAATATAGGGCATTCCATTAAAAAAGTAGGTTTGATTCGCCACTTTTTTGAGTCACCCGGTATAATCACAAATATTTTAGTAATGTGCACCACCTACCTGCCTACCACTTTTATAGAAGCGATATTTATGTAACTCTCATAGTTTTAGTAATATCTTCCACCCCCACATCGTTGCTGAACCCTACATGTCCCTAAACAATAATAAATGAAAGACGAATTAGTGATAAACAGCACAAAATTTAAAAACAATTTTATTTTTCCAACAACGTTAAATCTATATTCAATAAAAAATGAAACGTCCTTTTTGAAATTATAAACAAATTCGTGATGTATCACACATAAAACAACTTAATTAAATTCTTCTTACAGTCGCGGCCAAAAAAAAAAACGGGACACCTTTTTTGACCTAATTCTCAAAATGCGAAAACAATTGCTGACACTGACAATTCTAACTAATAAATGTCATCAAAAGTCACTATTCAGTTCTGCAAAATGCTGGCACATAAATACTGATAAAGCAAGAATATCTGCTCGTGTTGACAACGGGTGTCCCAGTTTTTTTTTTTTGGCCGCGACTGTATATCTAAATAAAGAATGAGATTTAAAGTTCTTAAAAATTATCATCTAAAAATATAATTACTATATGATTACTGTGTACTGTGGTATACTAAGATCACAGTAGTTTCCTCTGCTTATGCTTAAACATAAAAATATCTAAACTCAAATTCAGTCGGAGGAGTCTCTAGACTCAGGGTCAGATTCGCTATAATCCTCATCAGATCCAAAGTCAAAAGTGACCACATTGTCTTCCTCTTTCTCATCATCCAGATCTTTGCCCAACTTCAGGAAGGTCTCTTTCTTATCTTCAGGAATACTGCACTGAGATATGTCGTATTTAATGTGCCTCATCCGCTTTTTCTCCAGAATCAGCCGTGGCCATTCGATGGGCGTGCATTTGGTGAGCGTGACCTTCACGTGTGGCCCCGAGGGCGAATCTTGGAAGGTCCTTTCCACCTTGCTGAAGAGTTGTAGCTCAAGCTGATACTGTTTGTCGTTATACATCGCTCTGCAACACGAACAACTGTAATTTAGGATTGAAAATTTGGAGTCACCTTACTTGAACAGGAGCACCATTCCCCGTAGCACCTGAATCTCGTACTGGTTTAGGTTTGGAAGAATAATGTTGATCTTGAGGTGTGTGAGAGTTTGATGCCAGACAACACTTGGCGTACAGTGCGAGACTGGGGGCAATGCCCTCATAGGCGGCAAATCTTGATATGACGAAGTCGTTGCAATCTCATCAGTATTTATCTGAAAGTGTTTATTCCATAGCATTTCAAAGATGTTAAATACAGTGAGGCAATTCGTATTATACCCTTGTTTAGTTCATTTATCCACTACTCACATATAGCCAGTTCAGTAAACACAAAATCATTATAATTTTTTTGAAGTTGGCATACGCATACAATTTTTATAGTGGGGATTCTGTATTTTGTTTTGGAAAGGTTTCCGCACCTTTCTGACAATTAATACTTCTCATTATTTCAGTATCAAGAAATTCTAGAAATTCTCACCTGAACTTTTATAAAATGTAATAAAAATACCTATTAATAAACGCTACGTTGATAGTATCCAACATAGTATCTGTATAATATCCTTACTTACTTACTTAATTTTAGGACTTTTCTACCCTTGCGGGTGGTCACTATGACTTTTCATGGTTGTCAATACAAAATTTATGTTTTTTTATAGATATTTACTGACATAAGCGTTTATAAAAAGAGCAAAGCGCTGTATAGGAAAATAATGCAATAACCTCAATAGCAAAATAGTATCATAAGGGGAGACTAAATAATATTGTAATACTGCTTTATTGCTGAAAACAACTAAAAATAGACTATGCTTAGATCTTGCATAAAGTCAACTGAACACAAATACTTGACGTCCATTATTGACAAATAGATGTGTACGCAATGCTGGAGATGTCAAATTCAAAGCATGAATTTAATCTGATATAAAACAAATAACGCAGTTTTTCTTCCTCAAAGCGAACGGATTGCATGAACAATTAAGTATTATCTAAGTATCGCACCAGCCTTACTTACCCCTAGAAGATTCTTCATAAAAATTTCTCCATCATTCATTTCGATAACCCAGCTGTGATGACTTTCAGTCGAAGCAGGCGATTTAGACCTGTTTAAGTCAGAGTTCTCCTTGTATTCTTCCGACATGTCTTCATACTGTGTTGTGCTATTGCCATACTTATCCTTTAACATTTTCACGTCTTCTAATGTATAATCCTTGTCACAATCTGTAACATTTTATTTTCTGCTTTAATAGTCAAACTTTGACAATCGACACATCAACAAGTACAAAGTTTTTTAACAAGGGTCTATTCTATTAATACGAGGGCTATTTCATCAACCGTTAGTTTAAAGGAAAATATGGATTTGGGACTTGTAACAGGCTAGTTCGTATCACCTGGTTATTTTCACAACTATCCAGCTAGTGTGAAACTAGATTATATCGTATATATTGTAATGTGTCAAAGAAACAGTTAAATCTTGTCAATATACGAAACCATTTGGAGCAACCATAATGCAAGGTTAGTTTCTATAAATAATTCCCACGATTGAATAACCGGCCCAGAGAACTGGGAAAACTAGAAGCATAATTGGTAAATTACGCTAAGTTGCATCACCCTTGGTGCGTGTCAGTACATAGCGATGACATCACCCTGCTGACGCATCGCATCAGCCTGGTTTCAAGCGGCCAAAGGCAGAGCCGAATTAAGTGAATTTGTGTGCGGAATTTAAACATTGTTAGCACTGTTGGTTTTTTGACTTAGTAAGTCACACCTACACTTAAAGAGTGTATTGAAGCATGTAGATTCAGCATTATGCTCGTGTACATTTTTATATTACCATTGTGCAATCTTTTTATGTATTTTCATGCATTGTTGGCGGCAGCATACCTTTGAGCTGTGTGTACCATTAGCCCTTAGCTTCAGAGATTGGTGAATTGTTAATTGGACCTGATGAAGCTCCGTTGGTATGCGGATTTTTGGGTCTTGAGTACTGTTATGGGACGATTTCCTGGAGTCTTTGTGACTGGTTATTTGTCATTGGCTTGCTGACTGTCTTGGTAAATCGGAACATAATTCTTTTCTCAATACATTGTCCCTTTCTTCGACTAATGTAATCGGTTCTTTTTCTGTTACTTCTTCCGCTTTCGATCTTCTGGTGGTTTCTGTGTGTGGTGATAGAATTTGTTTCTTCGGTTTTTCTTGTGGTCGTTTTATGCTATAGAGCTCCAACAGTGCATGGATGTGTGGTTCTTTTGGTGTCGTTCAGCCTTCAGCTGGATCGTTAGTATGATTGTGGTTTTGTGTGAACTTGGTTATGGAATATTCTCTCCTTTCTTTTGATTGGGTTTATATTTTATATAGGGTGGTTGGTTGGGCACTGTAGGGAAGGTCACTTTAGGGAACATTTTTATCTTGCTTTCCCTCTTATACAGTATAGGGAGTTCCCTGTTGGGAAATATTAATATCTTGTTTTCCCTTTGTTGTATTTGGAGAGCGTTGTGTTATCCTGCTTTCCCTTGTGGGAATTAAGGGTGGCAAGGATAACTGTTAAAGTACGACTTCTTAGTTAATTTTTTTTAGGTTTAGGTATGTCCCTCAGGGATATATATTATGTAACCTTACACTATTCTTCGTTTTGGGTTCCTCCTGGGGTCATTACCGTCTTTACAGTGTAGTTGCTCTTTTGTGGTGTGGGTTCTGGGTTGTTAAAGGTTGAGTGTTAGGGACGTCTTATGACAGACGGTTTCCTTATTCTCTGGTGTATCTGTATGTATCCTTATAGGATAAAGTTTGTTACGTGCTAAAAGCATATGGCACTAATACTAGTAGTTTACGGTATATAAATAGGGAATAAAAGATCAAGTGGGGATAAAGCGGTGAAAGCTCATAAAATTAATATCAGAGTGGCAATGGTTGCTACTAGAGGGTAGAAAATAAATAACGGATTCTGCTTTTTGAAAAACGAGTGACAGCATTTTAACATGCAAAAGGTTTCATGGAAAAAACGTGATAATCTCGCAATTTCTCGTGGTTTTGGTTATAGTCGTGAATAATACTGACCAACCGTCCTAGTAGGATATTATGGGAGAGACTGTCATTTTCCGACAAATGTAGATTCGAGCATAGAAGCGATATAGGAACCACGGAAAACGTTTGCATAGTTTATTGTCTGTTATCAGGGCAACAATTACTAGGCGTAACACCTATGGGAAGTAGCCGGCGATTGGGGGGCTGACAAGCTGACATTTGTTAGGAGTCATTGGAGTTATTAAGCGGCTACAAGTATAACAACAAACAGATAAGTGATTTAACTACAATCTGATGATCTTTCGCACATAAGAACAGTGTGTACTCATTAAACGTATTGATTTATGTTAAGTGGGATACCCCGTGCAAATAGTAGTACATAATTGAATAACTTTATTATTATTATTATTACATAGTAGGCAGGCAGCCTAGGGCTGTTTATGCCTAATAACAAAAAAAAACAGGTACATGTGTATAATTATAACTAGTAACTAACTAAACGGGTATAACTTATGAAGGTAAATATAAAGTATAGGTAACTATAAGAAAGAAAAAAAATACATATATTATAAATATAGTAGGTGTAGATAAATATTCTATTATTGCACAGTATTAGAGTTCAGGTATAAATCAAGTCTATTTTTAAATTGGTTTACACTTGTAGATTTAATAACTTCATCAGGTAGCCTATTCCAATTGTCCACGACACGATTACTGATAAAATGTTTATTAGGATTAGATGAGAAATGATTCTTTGTAAGTTTCATTTCATGTCCTCGGAGATGTACATTGGCACAAAGGGTAAATATATTCTTTATGGATGAGCAGCTGTAAAAATTATTTAATATTTTGTACGTTTCGATAAGGTCACCTCGTATTCTACGTTGAAGCAATGTTGGTAATTTCATCTTCCTCAGTCGTTCTTCGTACGATATATTATAAAACCCTTGGGGAAGAATTTTGGTTGCTCTTCGTTGTATTTTTTCAAGGAGATCGATGTCTTTTTGGAAATAAGGCGACCATATTTGGAAACCAAACTCAAGGATGGGACGAATGTAGGACTTGTAAATCTTTATAAATAATTCTGGTGATATATGGTGAAAAGATTTCCTGACGAGATATATCATGGAGTTAGCTTTTTTGGTGATTTTAATGATGTGGCTGTCCCATTTGAGATTATGTTTTATCGTGATTCCTAGATCAGTTTGGGATTCAGTGGATAATATGGTACTGTTATTGAGTTGGTATTCCAGATGGGGATTACATTTGCCAATATGTAGCACAGAACATTTGTTGATGTTTAGGTTTAATAACCACTTTTTTGTCCAATCATAAATTTTATTGAGGTCATTTTGTATTTTTTCACTCTTTTCTAGAGGGTTGTTGAATATTTTTGTGTCATCTGCATATAGGCTAATAGAGGACGTTATTGATGAAGGAAGATCAGCAGTAAAAAGGGTAAATAAGACAAATCCTAGCACAGAACCCTGAGGCACTCCACTAAGCACAATATTAGACTTGGAATAGTTGTCTGCAATCCTCACATAAAATTCTCTGCCATTCAAAAAGGAACTGATCCAGGCCAGAATGTTCCCTCGAATACCTATATGGTCCAGTTTAGCTATCATGCGTTGTAAAGGAACTCGATCAAATGCCTTTTCAAAATCTAGATAGAGAACATCAATGGGCTTTTGCATATCAAATTCACTAATCCAGTTATGTAGGTTGACTAGAAGATTGGTTACAACCGATCTTCCTGGCATAAAGCCGTGCTGTTCTACTGGTAGTGCATTTTCCGCTTTGAGGAATTCCAATAGTTCATTGGTAATAATTCGTTCCATGCATTTGCAAGGGATAGATGTGAGGCTAATTTCACGGTAATTAGTGGCCAACTTTTTATCACCTTTTTACTTCCTTTTACTATAAAGGAAGAGTTCCGTGTGAGACGTGCTCGTATACGGACGTGATTTGGTTAATTTCCGATAATAAACCACGCCGCGCGGCCAGTGTCTTTATGTTCATCTTTTGTTCGTTACTTCCAAAATACCGACTTATAATATTAAGTGATAGTACCGTTTTCCATTCGCCGCAATCGTGAGATTGCGGCGGTCCTTGGCTGCTCCGGCCGATAACCGACAACCTGCCGTCACCTCCTGGTAAAAACTTTTAATATCTGTTCAAAAACAAACAAATATTTAAATATGTGTGAACCACTGAAGTGTGTGTTGAAACCACCAAATATTATATACAGAGGAGATAAAGTTAACCCAAGTTCAACTGCAATGGAATGTGAAACCTCTACGAACCATGAAGTAAATAAAAACAAGCGATCACTACCCTCGCCAGAGGACGATGATTTTAACAAACGCTACCTATTTAATCATGAGACTCTAATCTCTCAAAATCAATTTCACGCACTGCAATCAAAAGAGCAAAACCCTTCTCCATCGCAAAATCCAAACGACACAGTCATTAAACCCAAAATCCCCCCTATATTTCTCCCTAATGGAACAAATTATCAAAACATCATTAAGGACATAAAATCAACAATCACAGCAGATTTTACCACCACCTTTAAAGGCAAGGAGCTTAGAATCAACTTAGCGAGTGCGGAGGATTACCGAAAACTAACAAAACTTTATGATGATCACAAAGTAAACTATTACACATATCAGAACCCCGAAAATAGCAACTTATCAGTAATTATACGCAATGTTCCTATCTCCATAACGGAACAAGAAATTTCATCTGAACTGATTGCCTTGAAATATCCTGTCGTTAAAACTACCCGACTATTAAATCATAACAAAATCCCGATGCCAATACTTGCAGTCGAACTACGCAAAGACGAGAAGGCAAAGGATATCTTCAATCTGACTAGATTACTATATTGCGTAATATCAGTCGAACCCCGACGTAAAAACAGTGACACCCCACAGTGCACTAACTGTCAACGTATAGGGCACACCAAAAATTATTGTCATCTACCTCCACGATGTGTTAAATGCACACAACACCATATCACTATTCACAGTGCACAATCAACAAAGATGTCAATAAACCTGCATGTGTCAACTGTGGAGGTGAACATACTGCAAACTACAGGGGTTGCCCCTATATAAAACAGTTTAACAATAAACCAACGTATCCCACCATAAGACCCTCTAATCCTAATGCCTCAATCACTGGTAAAATTACATCCAATGCAACATACTCAACACAACTGCAAAAAAACCTCTCCACTTCGATCCCCATTACAGCTTCTCCTAACAACAGCATCCCAACTACTTCTGGCTATAATACCTCAAATATTCTCCAATCTATCCTAGAAATACTCACTCCTTATCTTGATCAGATCAAAAATTTTATAATATCCTTACTGCCTATGTTATTTCAAAATGGCACAAAATAACCAGCATCCTATAAACAAGTTAACCTTCCTAAATTGGAATGCCAACGGATTAAAACCACAAAGAGCTACTTTTATTTCATTCCTGGCCAGACATGCAATAGATATAGCATGCGTCACAGAAACACATCTAATACAAAACCAAAAGTTTACAATACCCGGTTACCACATTTTCAGAAAAGACCGAGAAAACGAAATAGGATGGGGAGGATCCGCAATAATAATAAAACGCAGCCTGATTGCAACTCCAATAGACCTCATAAACATTCACCAATTAGAAACTGTAGCGATCAGTCTCACTATGGAGAACAATACCACTCTCAAAGTAGTCTCTACTTACAAACCACCAAACAACAAACTGCTCCAGGACGAACTTCAGCAAATTTTTAATAATCAACATCCCACACTGCTGGCTGGCGATTTAAACTGTAAGCATGAAAATTGGGGTTGCAGAAAAACCAACCCTAATGGAACGAAACTAGAAAAAGTAACTTCTCAACTAGGAGTGCAAATATCAGCACCACCCGAATGCACATACTTTCCCTATAGACACAATCAGTTACCAGATATCCTTGATATTATCCTGCACAAAAACATACAGATGCCAATTAATCAGACAGTGTTAACCGAACTAGACTCAGACCACCTACCTGTCATATTTACGCTCAATTGCTCTCCCTATTATTACCCCTCTCCCCCAAGACTAATAAATGGTCCAGTAGATTGGGAAAAATTCCGAATCATAATGAACAATGAATTAAAATGTCCTTCTAACCTAGTAACTCCAAACGAAATTAACAATGCAGTGGAAAATTTTACAACCACTGCCACGCAGGCCGTACAAAAGGCTTCAAAAAACATTCGACCTCACCATCACTCTGAGAATCAAAATCCACCAGCACACATATTTCGACTTATACGAGAAAAACACAAGGTTCGCCGACACTGGCAGAACACGCGAGCACCAGAAGCCAAAGCCTATCTGAATAGACTCATTAGATTAGTGAGAACAGAATTGGATCAACTACGAATAACAACATATAACAATTACATAGAATCACTTACTCCAGGAGATCCAAATATGTGGAGAGCCACTAAACGGATACTTAAACAGCCAGAAATCATCCCAACTTTACGAATCCAAGGTCAAAGCTATCCTCAGGACAAAGACAAATGTGAAGTATTTGCAGAACTACTTGAACATACATTCTCTACCCCTCCAAACCTAACCAATACAACGCACTCTCAGCAAATAGCAAAATCATTAACAAATAATACTACGGCTGATTCCACACTCCTAGAACCAGTATCACCATCCGAAATTAAAACTTACATTAAAAGACTAAAATCCAAGAAAGCGCCTGGACTAGACATGGTACCAAACTTGCTTCTTAAAAATCTGCCGCAAAAATCCATCTGCTACCTAACAGCAGTATATAATGCTTGCCTACGAATTGGATACTTCCCTGATGAATGGAAACAAGCTGTGATAGTGATGATCCCAAAACCTGGCAAATCGCGCGATAACCCAGCTAATTATCGTCCAATCAGTTTACTTTCTTCCATATCTAAACTTCTCGAACGAGCAACACTAACCCGCCTAAACAATTTTCTATCAGAAAACAACATACTACCACATTTTCAGTTTGGATTCAGAACATCACATTCAACGACACATCAACTATTACGGCTTACCGAAAAGATCGAAGAAGGATTCGAAAATAAAAAGCACACGCTTGTAGCATTTCTTGACGTCGCCCAGGCGTTCGACCGTATCTGGACCAAAGGCCTTCTATACAAAATGATAACGTTGAACTTACCTCCCTACTTACTGAACATACTTACTTCATTCCTAGACAACAGGACCTTTCAGGTACGAGTAAATTCATATACCTCCTCAACTCGCCAAATACAAGCAGGTGTACCACAAGGTTCTATATTAGGCCCTACCTTATTTAATATATTTATGTATGACATCCCTGCAACACCCGGAGCAGATCTATGTATGTATGCTGACGACACCGCTATCCTTACGCAAAAACACGATATTAACACAGCAGCAACAATACTTCAAGACAGTGTTAATCAAATTAATCAGTGGTTTAGTAAATGGTGCATAAAACTTAATGCTGATAAGTGTGAAACTAAAATTTTTACACTCCGTCGACCTATTGACCCGCCTAATATAGTTATAAATGGTAGCTCTATAGCATGGAACCCAAAAGATAGTGCCGTGAAATATCTTGGACTCTTTCTGGACAGAAGATTAACCTGGCGCTTACACGTAAATAAAAAATTATCGCAATCATACGCAAGATTAGGCATGCTATACCCTATTATGAATAGAAAATCTTCACTAAAAATTGAATGCGGGACCCTCATGTACACATCAATCATACGCCCTATCTTCACCTATGGATGCAGTGTCTGGGGCGCAACCTCCAAAACCAACCTGACCAAACTGCAAATTTTACAAAATAAAGTGCTACGCATTATCACCAACGCCGAATGGTACGTTAGAAACGTCCAGTTGCACAGGGAAACGAACATTCCTAGTATACATAACTATATAACAACAGTGTCTAGATCATTTTATGCTAACATTGATCAGTGCGATGGTGCAGTGTACTATAATCTCGGTAAACGATCACTCCACACTAGACTTAAACGTAAAATGCCAATAGACCTCCTCACCAGCGACAGTGAGTAAAATTAAGTGCTAAAAATTGTTCACCAAGACTGCCTGAATAAACTATGTAAAAACTTGCAAAAACTTCTAAAGTGATCTAACATAATTAGTGCATAGTGAAATAACGTTCAATTGTATAATAATACTCTCTGTCATGAATAGCACTTTGTGCTGACCTGACAATAATGTTGTTAAAAAAAAAAAAACTATAAAGGAAGTATTGCATTCACCCCAAAAATTCGAAATTGAGTTTTCAACGGATCTTCACGTTTTAGAGTCCCCTGATCCCAAAAAACATATTTTTTTCATTGGTCTGTCTGTCTGTGTGTGTGTCTGTGTGTCTGTCTGTCTGTGAACAGAAACGAAAAGAGGTATGGCGTTGAAACTTCATATATAAGTTTTGTGTACTATGTAGATGAGATAGCAAGCTTTTGAAGAAAATCGCATAACCGGAAGTAGGTGTTTACTCTTGTGATTTTTCAGTTTTTTTCGATTTTTTCAAAAACGGCTACAACGATTTTTTTTAAACTTTACATTTTTATTACATTTTTAATGTGTATTGATGTGAGATAGGTAATTTTCCAGTTGAATACTTCTAAAGTGGGTTTCTTTTGTTTTTTTTCTATTTTTTTTATTAACTTCTATTTTAAATAAAACACCCGGTATATTATTACATTTTTGAATTCACCTTAAAATTCTAGAGAAAATTTGTCTCTTCAACTAACGCTCTATTTTGTACCGTTTTTGTAGAATTTGTAATTTTTGAAAATTTTTGACAAATGGTTAAAAATTAAAAATAAAATTTTTGACTAATTATAAGATCACTGTAAAAGGAAGTTGTGTGAGTGTACCACACCAGATTTTTTATAGATGGGTGTGACTGTTGCTGTTTTCCAGTCTTTTAGAAGTATGCCTAACTCTAGAGATGTCTGCATTATCTCTGCCAAGGGTTGGGAAACGGTGTTAGCAGTATTTTTTAGAAAATGAGAGTTTATTTGGTCAGGACCAGGAGCCGAGTCGCTCTTTAGGTTTATAAGCACTTTTTGCACTTTATCTTTTGTGATTTTTATGGTAGTGAATGAATTTACCGCTCTATGTAAGCCTTCTATTTCAGGAATATCGTCATCGGGTTCTGTGATATACTGTCGAGCGAACTGCGTAGCAAAAATGTTGGCTATTTCTGTAGTATTCTGTGTTAGTACACCACCATTATCTACAGAATTTGGCACTGAGGATTTTGAGCATATTTGTTTTTGAATATAACTATAGAATGCTTTGTTACTCCCGCTGGCAATGCTAGTTTCATAATTTTGTCTAGATCGTCGAATTTTCTGTGTTGCTAGATTATTTATAGTGCGGTAGTCTGAATAATTTTCCTCGGTTTGGTTCCTCTTATAGTTGTCCCAGAGTTTGCGTTTATTTTTTATTAAGTCTATGATTTCATTTGATATCCATGGTTTCTTAATTTGCTTTTTACTCTTATTTTTTGTTAATGGAACATATTTTTCTATAACAGTGTTCAGCATCTCTTTGAAAATAGTCCATTTTCCTTCTATGGATATTTCCATTGATAATTCCGTCCAGTCATAATTTTCAATATATCTATTAATTTCATTGTAATTTGCTTTCCAAAGGTTTTTTCGAGGTTGATAGTGTTTTTGCTCAAGATGCACATAAAGTTGTAAGTTCACTGGTAAGGTCAGGTGGTCACTCTTACCAATAGGTTGCTTGTATTTGATTTCGGTTACCAAATTTTCGTCATTACTCAGCACTAGATCTAACAAAGATGGATTATTTGAGACACGGTATCTTGTAGGTTTATCAACAAACTGGGTTAAATTACTTTCCAGATACATGTCTGTAAATAGGTCATTAGCGGCATTTCTATGATCATTTCTTATGATTGGCCAGTTAATATGTGGCAAGTTAAAATCGCCCAGAATTAGTATGTCTTCGGTAAAAGAGGCTTCTTTAATTTTTTGAAACATTAATGTGTCATTCTGGATGGTAGAACGAGGGGGTCTGTAGACAGCAACTAATAGTAAATTGATGGAATGTATTTGAATGTCAATCCAAAGTGTTTCACTATTATCATTGTTGTGTGTGGTATTTAATGATGATAATATTGTAATAGATTGGTACACGTTTGATACGTACACTGCAACTCCTCCATATCCCAAATTACCCAGTTGTCGATCCTTTCTATAAAGTGTAAAATTTGGAATGTTGATAAGTGAATCAGGTATTTTTGGTTGTAGCCAAGTTTCGGTTATTACTATAATTGCAGGGTTAGTATTCTCTATTTCAATCAATAATAAGTCGAATTTTGCCATGAGGGAAGCTAGGTTTGTATATAATATGGGAACATCTACTAAGGCTTCTTCTTTAGGTGTTAATCGTTTTTTGTTACAATTTTTGGCACTCCTCTTATGTACTTAATTGTGAGATTATTTTCCCCTTGATCAATTCGACCTTTTAGTTTTTCACGAAGGTCCCTTATTTGTTTCAGTTGCATTGGTGTTTGATCAGAGTTTATTTTGATGTTGTCATTTCTAAGCTTAGTTTTATTCCTCAAAACCAAGAGAGCACTTTGAGGGGAGTCTAATATAACCTTTAGTGGCCTATTTTTATTTGAGTCTGTTCTTTTGCCTACACGACAAGCCTTAATATCTGAAATGGTTTTTCCAGTCGCTTCTAAAATTACTTCGTTGACTTTAGAGATATCATGATCAATTTTGGCTTTCAAGTTCATGGATTCAGATTCTTCTAAATTGAAAATCATAATGTTTTGTGCCCTTCGTGTTCTTTCAGCAACTTTCATGATAATCTGCTCACCGTCCGACTGCAGGGCAGTTTCAGCATTTCTTAACTGCAGCCAGCATCTCTTTTATTGTTTTCATTTCACTCTGCATATCAGCAATCAGTTTAATCAAATCCGGGATCTGGCGTATATTGAATTTACAACCATCACAATAGAAATTTAGTACTCTGGATTGTTTTAAGTTCATGCATCGTATTTCAGTTGTGGATAACTTGGAGCACTTTGAGCAAATTTTACTTTGGCAGCCATCACATTTGAAAAGTTCTTCCGCATCGGTCTCTATTTTGCATTTGGAGCAATTCATTGTTTTGGTTAAATATTCAGGAAGCGTGTGAAAAGTCCAGCCCTGTACTGTATTTTATTCACTATCAAACACAAAAAACAGTCACAAAAAGTTCACTGATGTAAATGAACTAGGTACACCTGATTTTGTTTAAACACACAATATTTATGTTATCTCCAATTCAATGTGCAGCTCAATATGGCAAGGTTGAATCACCAGTTAAAGGTGAACAATTTGATATAAAATATATGTTTGTTAAAACTATTTTTCCACTAAAAACTTTAACTTATTTGGAGAGCCAAATATACACATCCACCTTGTTTGAGGTTATGTATTTTGGTGCATTGCATCAATTGTGAAACAATTCGGTCGAAATCCAAATTGATTATTTACCAGTACCTTGTTTTTACTTAAGAATAATTCGAGTCGGTTTATGAAAGCATTTTCAAATATTTTAGAAAAAGTAAATAATAGCGCCACTGGATGGTAATTGTCTCTAACTAGGGTGTCGCCCTTTTTATGTATGGGAACTATTTTATTTACTTTAAGTTTTTCGGAAAATATCCGGTTTCGAATGATTGGTTAATTAGATAACATAAGGGTTCTATAATTGCAAAACCCACTATTTTTATTAGAAAATTTGGGATTTCGTCATATCCTGCAGATCTTTTACAGTTCATCTTTAGTCTGATTAAGCTTAATAATTCTTCCTGAGAAAAAGGTTGGAGAAACATGCTATTCCCTTTTGTAAAACTAGTTTTGCACTTAGAGCCGCTGGTACCCACGGGGATTTGTTTTACAATATTTAGTGGGGTATCCCTAAAACAGTTGTTAAAATTATCACATACTAAGTAGGGGTCCTCTGTACGGATTTCATTGTGTTTAATCGCTACATTTTTTGGTATATTATGACCATTTGAGGTGAGGCCTTGATCACGTTCCAGACGGCCGTTGTAGGGTTATCCGCCATCATAATCTTTTGCTGATGATACTCTCTTTTCTTCTCAGAAACTAAACGAACGTGTTGACACTTGGCCTCTGCATAAACAAAGGAAAAAGGTGGCCACATCTTCTTTCAATGAAATAATTCTTTCAATTTTATACTTGATTGTTTAACGTCATCATCTACCCAATTCTTAGAATTATTTCGGCTGCGCATTTTTAAGTGGAAAATGTACTTGAAAATATGAAATAAAAATACTGTGGAAAGTGTTAAAAGCATCGTTTAGGCTATCTGATTCATACACTGGTAACCAGCTTTCGTTTAATAGTGTACCGATAAAATGACTTATTTGAGCAGACTAAAAAATTCGACGAACTTCAGGTACATTATGACTGGTAATAGGGATTTCGCCTTTGGAGTCGCATAATAGACTGTTATGATCAGCAATAAAATTTTCAAGACGACAGCATACTGAGGCAATATTAGTAAGCAAGTGTTCCAATCTATGAATACCTCTTGTAGGTTCTATGACTAAATTTATTAAATTATAACTAGAGAAAATGCCAGTTAGTATGTCGTACTCTCAGCTATCCCTAAAGGGGTCGATATTAAAATCTCCCCCTATATTAATTAGGTTAATATTAGGTTTAAATATAGTATCTAATACTTCTATTATTTGCCTACAAAAAAATTTAAAATCACCACTCTTAGGGGATTTATAACATATTAGTAAGTAAAACATTAGATTTAGAATTATGCGACCTCCAAGTTACATCGCAACTTCAAAGTGTTTTTCTATGCAATAGTTGCCTAGGTTTAGTTGTTTTATTTTCAAATCTTGATGGCACCACACTGCACACCACCGCCTTTAAAAACAGTTCTACAGTAATTCGGTGCACTGTTAAAATTTGGGAAGTTCATAGTTTTAATAGTCAACGGTGCACAATCAATACAATTGAACTATTATCAAAGACCTATCTGCAGCATAGAAGCAGTTTCTTGCGTATTAGTCGGTTCAATATACATTTAAAAAATCTGGTGTGATACACTCACACAACTTCCTTTGACAGTGATCTTATAATTAACCAAAAATTTGATTTTAAATTTTAAATTACAAATTCTACAAAAACGGTACAAAATAGAACTTTATTTGAACAGACAAATTTTTTCTAGAATTCTAAGCTAAATTCAAAAATTGAATAATATACCGGGTGTTCTATTTAAAATAGGAGTTAATAAAAAAATGGGAAAAAACAAAAGAAACCCATTTTAGAAGTATTCAACTGGAAAATCACCTATCTTACATCAATACACATGAAATAAGTAATAAAAATGTGAAGTTTGGAAAAAATGGTTAGAGCCGTTTTTGAAAAAATCGAAAAAAACTGAAAAATCACAAGAGTAAACTCCTACTTCCGGTTATGCGATTTTCTTCAAAAGCTTGCTGTCGCATCTACATAGTACACAAAACTTATATATGAAGTTTCAACGCCATACCTCTTTTCGTTTTTGAATAAAAATGTAATCAAAATGTAAAGTTTGAAAAAGATCGTTACAGCCGTTTTTGAAAAAATCGAAAGAAACTGAAAAATTACAAGGGTAAACACAATACTTTCGGTTATGCGTTCTTCTTCAGAAGCTTGCTGTTGCATAAAGATAGTAGCCAAACTTATATGATTAACGTCATACCTCTTTTCGTTTTTGAGATATTTTGTTTACACACACACAGACTGACAGACAAACCAATGAGCAAAAACAGGTTTTTTTCTATGATCGTGTCAAAATGACAACTTTTTGCACAGTTTCTATTGTCAACAGTGACGTTTGTAGCACTCTTAGTATTAGCGCTCGAATTACGCCTTTTTAACACGTTGTCATTGGAGGCGTGTTTTAATAATTTATTAAAACATGCTTTGCCGTAATTTTGAGTGTCAACATAACCTAAAATATCTAACAATGACACGGAAAAAATGTCACAGAACTAAGTTTTTATATTTCTGTTCCGATCGTAGAAAAAATAGCGTATGATGCACGTTCATAAGTGCCATTAAAGCATTAGCGACGTTAAAAGCACTCCGCTAGCGCGTCGTGGGAGTAAAAATTGAAGGTCAAGAGTGTAATTTGAGGGTTAAACAAATTTACAATTTTCAAGTCTTGGGAACAGAGAAAAATTTAAAATTACTTTATTTTATAGGTTCTATAATAACATTACTGCTGGGATTATAGAGGTATACTTCAACGAAAATCATCCCTAAAGTTACCAGGAATAGCAAATCACTAACATTGAGGACTTAATCAGTTCGTTTCAGAAAAGTCATTAGACGGGATTAAAATTACATAAAGATTTTCTCTCAAGTTTAACATTGTAGTTACGTCTGATGGGCCAAACAACACAATACAATGCAAATTATTTTTATGCTGAACCGGGGAAATGTACACTTTGTATCGAACTGCAAAGAAACAGCAAGCTTGACTTTCCATCTACTAAAAAAGTCTGGTGTGATACACGTACGCAACTTCCTTTTACAGTGATCTTATAATTAGCCAAAAAATGGATTTTTAATTTTTAAGCATTTGTCAAAATTTTTCGGAGAATTACAAATTCTACGGAAACCGTACAAAATAGAGCGTTAGTTCGGGAAACAAATTTTCTCTAAAATTTTAAGCTGAATTCAAAAATGTAATAATATACCGCATAAAGCCTCGTGCCACCAAACCTTCCAGCAACCGAGCTCTGTAGGCTAGGGTAACCCCATGTCTGCTTAGCATTCGGGAGGTCGCGGGTTCGATTCCCCTGACCGTCTGCTCTGATTCAGGTTTTTAGGTGGTTTTGATGAGTCAACGTACTTACGTTCTCTGAAGCGAATGCCGAGGCAGTATTTCTCCACCTCTCCTGGCCTATCTTCCATTCTTCGCCCCTCTTTTCTCTCACCCATCCTATAATTCCTGTTCTTGGCTGAAGAGGGACGCAAGGTCTCTATAGCAGCCCGCCCCCAGTTGGGGGACCCTGAACATTAACCTTTTTTACCTACCTTCCAGCAAGCTTACAGTGATACCGTCTTAATTAAGAACAAAACTGCCAAAGTTAATTATATTTTATGTGCTAGGCTTTTTATCGAACCTTAATTACAAATAAAGAATATTGAAGGAAGCTTGGGGTATTTAATTACAAATAAAGGATATTGAAGGAAGCTTGAGGGAATTTTATTTTCTCTCGACCTTCCAACAAATTTCGAATTTTGGGGGTGAATTCAATACTTCCTTTATCGTAAAAGGAAGTAATAGCTATTAACATATCTAGAAATGAATGTATGAGTATCATAACTGATCCGAGCTCGTAGAGCGAGGATTTTAAAACATCTAAGGCTGTTATGATTCATAACATCCCTGATTTGCCAATAGTTTATCGGTTGCTGTATGGTTATGGTTGCAATGTAGGGTAATAATATTCCTTTGTCCTACAGATACTTATGACCTAGTTACTAGTCTACTTTTGTATACAGATTGTCCGGATTGTATTCGGAACATGAGAAATTAATGAGTGCGACAGGGATAAACAGATAAAATGAGTAGATATGGATTTGTGATTTGGTCACGAGTACATATCATCGTTGCCTTTTTGCTGTGTAAGTTTTTCGTAGCTACCGATGATGACAGCGTGGCTGTCGAAATACGTATTTAGCTGTTGTTAAATATTTGTGTGGTGAGGGGTATTAACGAATTTGTGATATTTTCAAACCACAGGCTCCAGCAGTGTTTTATTTTATCCATTGGTATATTGATAAATTTGGATATGTTTTTTTCTCTGTCATACCTACTCATTTTATATGTTTCTTCCTGTTGCACTCATTAATTTCCCATGTCCCGAGTACAATCCGGACAATCTGTATGTAAACAAAGGCCTTTTTTCTGAAACCGGTAAAAATATAAATTTCCAAAAATTTCAGATTATTGAAGTTACTACAATACTAATGTTGAAGTGTAAAGTGAATATGATTTGATACACAAACAAAGAATTCAATTTCTAGAAGTATTTATGTATAAAATATGATAAATATTTACATCATCTTTTTTTCCGCCGACTTTTTTACGCCGTTTTTTCCCCGACTTTTTATACCCCGGCTTTTTTTTCACGGCTTTTTATTCCGCCACCCATGTTCAGGTAGTTGCGGACCGACCGCTGCTGACGAAAATATTTAAGACTGCAGTGTTCTGATAGTAAAGAGCGTCTGATCTCAACATTGTGAATCATTCATCATTTTATTTAATAATGTTATTTATATTGTTACTAGCTGGCCCGGCAAACATTGTTCTGCCCAAAAATAATTTGTCTCTGAAACCCCGTTTCACCACTATAGAGTTTTAATTTTATGTCATGTCCATCGTCTTGGACTTAAAAATAAATACCATTTTCACAATCAACTTCCAAAAAACCTTAATAACGACACACATATCGATTTCTAGGATTATTTATTTCATTTCACTCCCTAAGGGGTAGCGGACCCGACAGACGTTGTCCTGCCCGAACGTTGGTTTGCCTGCTATTGGCGGATTCAGCAAATGTTTTTTACTTCCTTTTACAATAAAGGAAGTATTGGATTCACTCCAAAAATTGGAAATTGAGTTTTCAACAGATCTTCAGGTTTTGGAGTCCCCTGAACCCAAAAAACATATTTTTTCATTGGTCTGTGTGTTTGTCTGTCTGTGTGTCTGCCTGTGAACAGAATATTCCAAAAACGAAAAGAGGTATGGCGTTGAAACTTCATACATAAGGTTTGTGTACTATCTAGATGCGACAGCAAGCTTTTGAAGAAAATCACATGACCGAAAGTATGGTGTTTACTCTTGTGATTCTTAAGTTTTTTTCGATTTTTTCAAAAACGGCTCTAACGATTTTTTTCAAACTTTACATTTTTATTACATTTTTAATGTGTATTGATGTGAGATAAGTGATTTTCCAGTTGAGTACTTCTAAAACGGGTTTCTTTTGTTTCTCTTTCCATTTTTTCTATTAACTCCTATTTTAAATAGAACACCCGGTATATTATTACATTTTTGAATTTAGCTTTCGTAGAATTTGTAATTTTTTGAAAATTTTTGACAAATGCTTAAAAAAATTTTAAATCAATTTTTTGGCTAATTATAAGATCACTGTAAAAGGAAGTTGTGTGCGTGTATCACACCAGATTTTTTGATATGCGAATTTTCGATTTATTTTATTTTAAAAAATATTGGGGGTGGTGGGGGGTGACATTTTGGGGTTATATCTTAAAAAAAAATTAAAAAATTCTTCAAAAATTAAAAAAAAATTGGTGTGATACACGCACAGAACTTCCTTTTACAGTGATCTTATAATTAGCCAAAAATTTGATTTAAAATTTTTAAGCATTTGTAAAAAATTTTCAAAAATTACAAATTCTACAAAAACGGTACAAAATAGAGCGTTAGGTGAAGCGACAAATTTTCTCTAGAATTTTAAGCTGAATTCAAAAATGTAAAAATATACCGGGTGTTATATTTAAAATAGGAGTTAATAGAAAAAACAAAAGAAACCCACTTTAGAAGTATTCAACTGAAAAATCACCTATCTCACTTCAATACACATTAAAATTGTAATAAAAATGTAAAGTTTGAAAAAAATCGTTAAAGCCGTTTTTAAAAAAATCGAAAAAAACTGAAAAATTACAAGAGTAAACACCTACTTCCGGTTATGCGCTTTTCTTCAAAAGCTTGCTGTAGCATCTACATAGTACACAAAACTTATATATGAAGTTTCAACGCCATACCTCTTTTCGTTTTTGAGATATTCTGTTCACAGACACACAGACAGACTAATGAAAAAATGTTTTTTGGGTTCAGGGGACTCTGAAATGTAAAGATCTGTTGAAAACTCAATGTCGAAATTTTGGGGTGAAACCAATACTTCCTTTATTGTAAAAGGAAGTAAAAAATCCTAGATCCCGATTGCAGCGCTACCTACCGGGTCCAATTGTGAATCTAAACCATCCAGGGCTCACATAAACACACACAAAAATTTTCATCAAAATCGGCCAAGCAGCTTAGGAGGAGTTCAGTCACATAGACACGTACAGAAGAATTATATATACGAGAGATTTTTCTTACTACGAACACGGCAGACGATATGTCGAATTTACAAATGCCGAGAATTTAACTTTGACAGTTCGCGTATTTTGTCAGTAGATAATATCTGCTGTCATTTCTATCTTAAAATCGATAACTACGAAGCAACGAATCAGTGCAAATTGTAAAATGGTATTATCAGGGTCCAACGGTCAGGGAAATTCAAAATTCTTTCACAACATTTGAAAATAGGCGTTCTTTATCGTTATCAACGTTACATGGAGTTATTTCATATTTTGGAAATTTTGGATGTGTTTCTCCCCAAAAGCACAAAAGGCCTAATGTTCCCAATGAAGGCAGGTATTTAAAAGAGGTTTGTATTACCGCTAATGACTATCCAGACTATTTATTTAAATAAATTGCAGAACTAGTAGATTTAGCTGCGATATTGGATATGGAATTTTGTGAAACTGTGACAGATATGCCTAAAACTTCCTCTGAAAAGTCGTTTTCACTACAACTAACGATTTGAAGGACTGTGTTTAAAAATTAAAAGGGTTGTTCAGAGTACGAGCACTAATTCGTTTCTATGATCGCGCAGACGACCCGTGGATTAATATCAGAGTACCTTAGACCGACTGTCCATCGGTCTTGGCGTATTTTTAGGCAATCGTAAATTCGCCTTGATTTACTCGTGTTCGCAGTTCATGAATTTTCACTGTACTATAAAGATTTCATTTTAAAAAATATTGGGGGGCGGTGGGGGGTGAAATTTTGGGGGACCTGACAGCCATTGTCCTGCCCGAACGTTGGTTTGCCTGCTATTAGCAGGTTCAGCAACGTTTTTTTTTATTTTTGAATTTTCGATTTTTTTCATTTTAAAAAATATTGGGGGGTGATTAGGGGGGGGGGTAAAATTTTGGGGTTATATGTTCTGATATGCAAGAAATCTTTAAAAAATTTAAAAAAAGAAATTCACCAAAAACAATTTTTTTAAATTCCTAGAACCCGATTGCAGCTCCACCTAGCGAGTCCAATTGCGAATCTAAACCATCCAGGGACCCACTCAAACATACACACAAAATTTCATCAAAATCGGTCAAGCCGTTTAGAAGGAGTTTAGTCACATACACACGTACAGAAGAATTATATATCGGGTGCTGACTTGCGCGACGCACCATAGGAATTTGCATAGTAAATTCTTTATGTTTAATTATTTGCTCGCCTAATTATTTTAGAGTTAAAGTGTACATACATTTTTTGTAGAGAAAAAAATACTGCATCCATTCATACTGTTGCTAACAATTTTTCATTTTCCGGAACCGAAGGAATTCAAAAAACAAACTAGCATTTTCACAAAAATCAGTGATGCCATGGAATTATTGAAACAAGCCAATGCAACCGCAAATGCGTGAGGCGCGACAATATGTGCTGTTTGTTTGTTTGTCATTGATGTTTGACGTTTATAACAATTCATTATTAATTATGTTCTGCTTAATGTGTCTAAGGTACTATTGCTACCAAAAAAACTAGGACAACGTTTTTTTAGCTGTGTGAATCTGAATTTTTAATTGGCAACTGAGATGTGATTAACTTTCAAATTATTTCAAAACGTCACTTTCAATCATGCCTAAAGTAAGTTCAGTTTCAAAAGCCAGAATTAATGCTTGCTTAGAAAACGGTGTAACTATTCACCAAATTGCATGTTGATTTAGTTTTATAATTATTTTTTTATTGTAGTTTTTGATATTAAAATTTTATGACGTGAATAATTCTAACCTATCATATGACAGTTTCTTAAGATCATTTAATCAACTAAAACAATAAAAATGCATGGCTAACGGATTTAGAAGTTGTCCTAGTTTTTTGTGGTGCCAATAGTACCTAGACCTTGTCCATAACAAAAATGGTTTAACGAGTATGGTGGACGTTCGTTAAGTAAACTCCTTGTTTATTCTAAAATATCCGTATCGGCAAATTCCAAACAGTAAAACCATTAATAGACTGATTCATTTTAGGTTTAAGACTACAGGCAGGTATTAAATAATTGTAGGTGCAATAATGAGGTTCAGAACTTACACCAAAACGAGAAAAACGACAATACGTTCAATATTTTGGCGGCAGTGACTGAATGATTGCCCCGCACGCACTTGCGTTGGCATTGGCTTGTTTCAATAATTCCATGGCATCACTGATTTTTGTAAAAATTCTAGTTTGATTTTTTGCATTCCTTCGGTTCTGGAAAATGAAAAATTGTTAGCAACAGTATGAATGGATGCAGTATTTTTTTCTCTACAAAAAATGTATTTACACTTTAGCTCTAAAATAATTAGGGGAGCAAATAATTGAACATAAAGAATTTACTATGCACATTCTTATGGTGCGTCGCGCAAGTCAGAACCCGGTATATAAAGATAAGATTTTAGGTGAAAGGCACTAATTTAATAAGCAACTTATAAAGACGTGTATTTCGGTTCGAATCTTGGTACATAATGCCTTAGAAATCTTAGAATGCTTGCGTTACCATTTTACAAACACATAGACATAATATGATCTCATACATTTCCTGAGAATCGATACAAGAGTAATAAAAATATTTTAATTGGATTTAACATTGACGCGCTGCAGTTTTTTTTTTGTTAGCCTTTGTCAAGAAGAGTAAATTATAGAAAATAATACACATGGCATACAAAATTGACAATAATTGGCAAATTATAATATACAAACAAACTGGAATAATTTTAATAACCAGGACTATACAAATCATGAAGTTGGAAACCAATACGAATGGATAATTTTTCACAGTTTTTATGTATTACAACAGTTATTTCAGTAATTGTGACAATATCGACTATACCAACATTTGTATAACCAGTGCAATACCAACCTTTGTATAATTGCAGTTATTGAAATCACATAGCCTTAAAAAATATGACAGATATACTAAAACCATATTAAAATCACATAAAGGAATGAAACATTTGACAAGCAAACACAAAATCATTAAATTTATGGATATCTTGTTTGCTTTCAACATTGACATTTATTTCAATTATAATAATCCGATATTATTATATCAATTTATATCACAGGGAAAGCCATTTTGCCACTGTCTATAACATTAGAATTAGTATTTGTTCATAATTGAGAAGAACTGAACCCTCAACGTGATTTTTAAATTTCGAGTCAATATTAATTTTTAATATTGATACTAATCACCCATAATAACCAGCTCGTATACCAACTACCACCATGCATTCATACGATTGTTCTTGTAATATTGTTTTGAAACTGACAGGTTTTATAAATAAAAATAAATACTGCATGCACTTGCATGTTGCATTACATTATTTCCCCAATTTTCCAATTCAAAAGATCTTCAAACGAGCTTCTTGTACGAAAATTGCTAACTATTTACTTAACTCAGTCCATTTTTAAAACAATACGTTTAATAATTAAAATATAAAAATTTACTTGGTAACCAAGCCAGTCATTGGTCAAATTACACCATGACATAATTTCTTTTCAATTTAAATCATTCTTGACTATTATATGAGATACAACAGTCTCATTAATTAAATGATTATTATACGTTTTATTGTGATATTTCTTTCAATTTACTACATTTTCAGTATATTTATATTTATTTTGTCGAGGGTAATTTAAAATGTACGCATTTTCCCTAATTTCTTTTATCCTTTCGTACTGACCTTCATATAAACATAAAAACTTTATTAATATTTTTATAATTGTTGATGATTGTCTCAACGTTAAATCATCTGGCTGCAGTTCCTCTTTCAAATTAACTATATTTTCATCTTTTCTTTCGATAGCTTTAACTTCTTCGCTGATAAACTAAATCAGATCATCTTTTTCTATACCTAACTGTATCGTTCAATCTACATACTTCATCATGCTTCTTCTGTAATTTTTTAGCTTTTTCAGTTGATTTTCTATATGTTCAATATGCTCTTTTAAACACGTCGTTTCACAAGATACTTCTGCAATGGTGTTTTTCCACTGAAGTTGCAACTTTTCTTTCGAGACTGCTATGAAATTGTTCTTCTGCTCAAGTTCCGTTCTTCTATCACACAGCTGTTGTACTGATACTACCATCTCAACGTTGTCCCATCCATCACTGATGTAATCTTCACCATATAATTCTTCCTTCAAATCGTTTAATTTTTTATAGCACGCGTGATGTGTTATTATACCACTAAATTCCGTGTTAAACGGGCAAAAGTAACATGGAGACAATGTACGTAACTCACCCGGAAACGCGCTTTAACAAGACTTATACGCGTCCTGTAAAAATGTTCATACCGTGTTACGTAACGTCGACTATTTACTATTATAAAAATGCTCATTCCGAGTCGACTTAACCGGGTTTATGGCAGTTCTTCGTGGAAGGGAAACCCTTCATAAATGAGCCGCTCTGCAACTACAGCAGGTATCGCTGGAGACACAAACAGATGGTTTACAACTGAAAGCAAAAATTGGCAGAGCGGCCCCTTTCGTTTCAACTTCAAACAAGTTCCAATGATATTACTCAGCTATGCAACTAAACAATTATATCGCAATTTTAAGCGTCTCGGTACTACGATCGCCCTCTACAATTTATTTGAAGCGTAACATGGAAATTCTCTAATTTTAATCGCTCTTTACTGATCATCATACATTTTGTTTCCTCTATAGACATTAACATATTGCATTGTTGACAGGTTTGAGTGAAGATATGCAGCATTCTTTGCAGGATGTTTTCATATTTAGCTATCAATAAAGCATCATCAGCGTAGCAGATGATACTGATCTTATTCTCCCACATTTTAGAACCGCACATAGAGAACCACCTTGTGTTACGCATGTTGTTATCGCGATTGATTCTGTTAAGTTATTATTGACTGATTTTTGTAAAGTTTTTAATGTTTATGTTTTCCGTTAATTTCAGCCGAGTTTCTGTTGTCTCTTTTTCATCTAGTATATTGATGACGTCATTTAGTTTAATTCGGTCAAATGCTTACGCCAAATCTATAAAGCACACAGAGTCGTAGCTAGGGCAGGGCAACCGGGGCCCACGCCAGGGGCGCAAGCCTCGTGGGGCGCAAAATCGCAACACAAAGTTGGAAAGCTTTGTCAAATTTGAAATTGACTCGAAAAGGTCATTCTGATACCACATGGTCATCAAAGTATCAGTCTGTTCACTCTTTGCTTTCTCAATTGCCGAAGTCGTAAAAACCCTAAATGCGATTTCTGAAGAAACGGATGATGATGGTGTAACCTATTCCACAGATTCTGTGTCTTCAGCCCATAGTTCGATAATACTTATTGATTTTCAATTTATTTGTCTGTGTGGAATCAAATTTTTTGTAATATCGACAAGGTAAACAGCATTTTACAATACAAAACACAGTCAATCGAAAGAGCAGCTAAACATATTGATGGTCTCCAGAAGTATTTTAATAATTTTAGAGAAAACGAGATTGACAAAACTGTAGACGCAGCAAAAAATCTTTGTCAACAAATTAACATAATACCAGAAATTCCCGAAAAAAGAAAAAGGAAAATAAAAAAATGTTTGATGAGAAGGTCGACGATGAAGCTCAGTCTTTTACAGACTTGAAGAAATTTAAAATCCAGCTGTATAATGTTCTTGATTCCTTAATTTCGCAGATGGAGTGAGGAGTGGAGATTTGAGACTTTGTCACGGGTAGCTTCTGATTTTTGTTTTTTAACGGGACTCTTTCTTTTGGAAAAACCTACGGAATATCTTAAAAAAGCAGCAGCTGATTTGGCACTAAAATATAAAGATGATATTGACGCAAACGAGCTAAGTATAGAGATTGAAAGTTTTAAATATCAAGCATGTTCTCTAATACCCAACCTAAAAGAGGCTAACTTAATAGATGTTTTAAATTTTATTCATGAATATGGGTTATCATCGAATTATCCCAATATAGAAATTTGTCTCCGCTTAGCACTAACGCTACCAGCACGTCCGCTTCTTGCGAGAAATCCTTCAGCAAGCTGAAACTTGTAAAAAAGTACTTGAGATCCCAAATAGGACAAGTACGCTTAACAAATTTAGCCATAATGTCAGTTGAGTATGAAACTGCAGAAAAAACTAACTACAACAATATTATTGTAATCGACGTACTAAAACCACTCAAAATTAATGCAAAACACTTTTATTGAAAACTATAATATTTATGAATAATATTTATCGAACTAAACATGCGTCTCCGTTAACATTCCAAAAGAAACTGAACTACTCATTTAGGCGACGTGATGTAAGAAGGCTTGTGAATCAGCCGATAACTTCCATCTCGATCACGTAACGGTACAGTCGGCTAACCTGACTCCCTTCACGTCCTCGGGAAGCGTCGTTGACTATGGCCTAGAGCAGTGGTCGCCAACCTCTTCAATGTGTTGAGCTACTTGTTAATTTTGGAATAAACAGCGAGCTACCCACACGGAAGCCACGTAACGCAACGTAAATGAAATAATCCACAGTTAATTTATCATTATATGTATTTATTTTACTATTTATTTAACTGGTAATACATAATACATAGGTACTAATAATAACTACATTCCTACCTACCAAACGAAGTTGTTTGAAAAATAAACACAAACTTTTATCCAGCCACAACGGCATGTCACGTAAGATTTAAAAATAGTTAATAATAACAACAAAAAAGTAACGCACTATCATGAACATAAACATTGAAAAATAAAAAAGCACGTTCAATGAGAAGGCTGACACTCAGACTCATCGATAATTTTTTTAATGTTTGCAGTATAATTTGATACAGCCATTCGAATACAATTATCCAAATGTTCATCTGTAAGTCGATTGCGATATTTGTTCTTAATAAACTTCATATTGGAAAAAGAAGATTCACACAAATAGGTTGAACTGAATAATGCTTTCACTTTCAAGGCAACACGGCATATAACTGACTATTCAACACTATAACATATAAGCCAATCACATTGCAGACATTTGCTTTTTTCAACCAATAACAGCAGTATATCACTGAATATTGGGCACCATGCAAAATATTCACAAAACAATGTACTTACTCAAAAAATAAATAGCCTTGTTGCGAAGTATCGCTTAGCAACGATGTTCTGTCCTTAGTGATATCGCTAGGTTACGTAACACTAAACCCCAACAAACGGTGTGGCTTGTTTTAAAAATGTAAAATACTGTGTTTTGGAAGTATTCCGCTGAATTTAATTGAGAATGAATAATTATATTAATTGTTGGATTATTTTTCAATAAAGTTAATCGTTATGTATTAATATTGTTAAAAAGTCGTCCCAAATACCACTCGAAGTGGATATATTTTTTTAAATATTTTGCCATTTCCATAGAAATTATTGCAAATTTCACTCAACAAAATCACATTTAAATGTCACTCGCCTTCGGCTCGTGACATTTTTGATGTAATTTTGTATCGTGAAATTTAAACGCAATAATTTACATGGAAACGACAAAATATTTGTCAAAAATATATCCACTGCTTGTGGTATTACCCTTGAATATTTGTCTTTACTTACAATAGGCCAGATACATTTGGTACTTGAGACTAACGATTTTAAGGCTAAATCATTTTGAAAATCAATTACTTCCATTTCTGTTGCAGCGATGTCTTCGCCAAAGTTCTGCATAACACAAGTTGCAAACTGTTGGATATCAATTTCCAAAAAGGGTGAAACAACAAACTGCGCTACTAAAGCCATTTCGTTGAAATCCTTAAAACGATTTTTGAAGTTATTCTTCAGGGTAGAAACTATTTCTACATGATATTTGCTGTCATAGGGTTCTAATGGATTTTGAGATATTTTTTCTGAAAGAATAGGAAAATGCTTGGCATCGCTGTTAATTAGGTTTTGTTCCCAAAACTCCAGCTTTTTGATAAATGCTTTTATATCAGAAATCATTTCTGCTAGTTCTTTGTCTCTCCCCTGAAGCTGCAAATTAAGTTCGTTTAATTTCTCGGTAATGTCCACGAGAAAACCAAAATCTCTAAGCCAGATTGAATTTTCTAGTTCCGGAGTCGGTTCATCGCGTTTTTTGAAAAATTGAACTATGCCAGATAGGACATCATTAAAACGTTTCAGCACCCGTCCTCTACTTAACCATCGGACTTCAGAGTGAAGGAGTAGGTCCCCGTATTGACAGTCAACTTCATCGGCCAAGGTTTTGAATAATCTTCTTTGTAACGCTTGAGCTCTAATCTTGTTCACAATTTTTACCACCAGTTTCATAACGTTGTTTAGTTTCAGGAAATTTCCACATAATGCTTCCTGATGGATAATGCAGTGGTAAGAGAGAAATTGCGGAAAAGTTTCATCTTTACGACATAACGCCACCAGACCCTTATCAAAACCCACCATAGCTGGAGCGCCATCGGTTGTCAAGCCTACCATTTTCGATATTGGAATTTTCTCGGAAGAAATAATATTTTTTAAATGAGAAAACAACTCCTGTCCAGTAGTGTGTCCTTTCAGTGGAATAAACTTCAAAAGATCTTCTTTAATCGTAAAATCACTAAAAACCATCCTGACGAACACGGCCATCTGGACAGTGTCAACGACATCTGTTGATTCATCCAGTTGAAGTGAAAAATAAACACAGTTATCTAAGTCAGTTCTTAACTGTAAAAAAATATCATTGCTCATTACTTCTACACGTCTCATCACTGTATTAGCAGAAAGTTGCATAGATTTTATAGCTGAAACTATCTCGTCTTTGTTTCTAAAGTTGGCAAATAACGAGTCAGCAGCTTCTAAAAACGCCTGTTTTATCATTTCCCCGTCTTCATAAGGTTTCTTTTTTTGTGCAATTATCTGGGACACACGGTACGATGCTTCAGTTGCAGCCTTATTTTTGTCGATTGTTCTTAAAAATATTGATTGTTGTCCAATTAACTGCTTTTTTAACTGTTTCAGTTTCTCCTTTCTGGCGGCAGAATGTAGTGGGAATGATTTTTCAAAATTAGAATGTACAGTTTTATGATGTCTCTCAATATTTCCTTTTTTAGCAACGGAGACCGAAGTATTACATAACAAACACACATTTTTATCTTTAACTTCTGTAAAAAAGTATTGTTCTTCCCATTCCGAATGAAAGTGGTATGTCTTTACCTTCTTACAACTGCTTGCCATAATATTATTTTTTGTTGTTCACTACTAACCCAACCGCTGGACGTTGGTTACGCGTTCAGTTTTAAACTAAGCGCAATGTCGCCGCGCCGTGCGTATTTATCCCGTTCAAAGCAATCCAGATCGTTCTCGAACACTAACGCACTGGTCCGGCTGGTCGGTTCTAGCCGATTCTAGCTTGATGGCGTCAGCGGCAGATCGCTCGCCGCAACGTTGCCGCTGTTTATGTTTAATATTATGACAATTAGATTTTTTTGTGAAATTTTAGGAAGCTTCTCTGATTTTGTATTTTCGTTGTGAGAGCTACCAGAATTGCCCCCGCGAGCTACCGGTAGCTCGCGATCGACAGGTTGGCGACCACTGGCCTAGAGCCTGAAACAACAAAAATATAAGTAACGACTGTTTTAATTGTAAGCAACAGAAAATGAACGTAATTCATTTGTCTGCATCGTCATCGCTGTCCGCGTCGGACTCGCTTTGTGAAACAGTCGTTTTAAACAGTTTAATTTTATCACTGGGACATATCCCTGTATATGCCGTTCGCGAACGTTTCGACCCTGGCAGTTCTTCAACTACATATCGATCGTTATCGAGTACTTTCGTTACTAAGAAGGGACCCTTAAAGCGTGGCTCGAGCTTTCGACTATTACCGTCATTACTAGTCTTAGTCTGTTGGACAAGCACGTGTTGTCCGACACCGAACGTTTTCGGTCTGGCATGCCTAACATCGTAATGTTTCTTTTGACTGGATTGACTCTCCTTAATTGTCTGAGAGACGTTCTCTCTCAAAGTCTCCAGGTGCAGGTGTTCGTCCTGGCAAACTTCGTTAGTTAAATAGGCGTCGTTTACGCCACGTGGACGGTATCCGAAGAATACCTCGTAGGGGGTTTTGCCAGTCGTAGAACTGACAGTGCTGTTGACTCCCCATCGTACATTGCTCACAGCTTCATCCCAACGACGCTCATCGTCTACTGCGGCCATTAGGGATGATAATATGGTACGATTCATTCTCTCCACCTGGCCGTTTGCTCGTGGAGTCGCAGTGGCGCAGAGTACCCGTTTGATACCCAGGCTAGCACAAAATTCGGTAAAGGATTTGCTCGTAAAAGCTGTGCCTCTGTCACAAATGAGTCTGCGTGGCACTCCAAATGTTTCAAAAATTTCATTTAGGAACTTGACTACTGGATTGGTTTTTGTATCGGATACGGCCTTCATAAATACAAATTTCGTGAACCCGTCAACAACCACAATTAGGTACCTGTTTTTCTTAATACTGGTTGCAAAAGGGCCTAAATGGTCGATGTGTAAATTATCCATAGGCACTTTCTCTTTCTCGATAATATTCAAGTTGCCTGATTTCTTACCGCCGGGATTTTTGTTGTATAAACAACCTAAACAAGAATTAATGTAGTTGCGTACATAATTTCTCATTGATGGAAACCAGTATCGTGAATTTATTGACTCCAGGGTTTTGTCTACAGCGAAATGACCAGCCCCATCATGATAGTACATCAGAATTCTCCTTCTGGCCGACTTTGGTATTACCAATCTCCTTCCGTTTGGAGTGATCCGATACAGGCGTCCACCTCTGAGACAGTAATTTTTGAGGATGTCTCGTTCCTCGGCATTAGTCGGCGTATGCGACAATATTTCTATCAACTGCTTACAGCTACCATCCTGGAGTTGTGCTGAAAGAACCCAATCGTCCTCTTCCACGTTAACTATATGAACATCCAGCTGCTTTGCAGATGCTTCACTTTCCAATGGATTTCGGCTCAGTGCATCTACATGAACCATCTTTGTTCCGGCACGATATTCAATAACAAAGTCAAATTCTTGTATAGCCAACCACCATCTGGCGATCCGAGGAATAAGATCCTTCTTAACAAGCGTATGTCTCAGGGAATTGCAGTCAGTAACTACTTTAAATTGCGTTCCCACTAAATAAATGCGGAATTTCTTCAACGTATTGACGACAGCCAGCGTTTCGAGCTCGTAAGAATGATAACTCTGCTCTTCCTTCGTGGTGGCGCGACTGAAATACTGAACCGGCTTCAATACACCTTGCTCTTGCTTCTGGAACAGAATACCCCCGATACCAATTTTACTTGCATCACAGTGCACTTCTGTTTGGGCTTCCCGATTGTATATCGCCAGCACAGGACGTTCAGTGAGCTTACTTTTTAGCTGGCCAAAGGCAGCTTGCTGCTGTGAACCCCAACAAAAGTTTGAATTCTTTTTAGTTAACTGTGAAATGGGCTTAGCTATATTGGCAAATCCCTTAATAAATTTACGAAAATAGCTAGTTAGTCCCAAGAATTGTCTAACTTGATGGACGTTTACGGGTTTTGGAAAATTAGAGACTGCCATTATCTTGTCTTTTCCTGGCCTTATGCCCTCTTATGTGATTTCATGACCAAGATAATTAACGTTTTGTTGTAAGAAATAACACTTATTCAGGCGTAGCGTTAACCCAGCTTTTCTAAACAGCTCCAAAACTGATTCCAGCCTCTCGATTCCCTGTCCGGTTGAAATGGACGGAATAAGTACATCGTCTAAATACGCCATGGCAATTTCAAAACGTAATTGGCCTAATATCTTGTTGATAGTCCTTTGGAAGACGGCTGACGCGTTAACCAGACCGAAAGGGACCCGCAAAAATTCAAAATGGCCGTCGGGTGTTACAAAAGCAGTGACTGGAACGGATTTTTCATCCACATGTATTTGGTAGTATCCCGAAGCCATATCAAGACTCGTATAATATTTGTTGCCCTTAAGCGAATCTAGAAGATCATCAATTCGTGGTAGTGGGTACTTATCCTTAACGATTTTTCTGTTCAGGGCCCTATAGTCAACACACATACGCTCCTCACCGTTTTTCTTATTTTACGAGGAGAATTGGACTCACGAATGGCGACTCAGACTCTTGAACTATTCCATTATCAAGTAAACCTTGAACTATATTCCTAACTTTCTCCCGTTCTGAGAATGCCATTCGGTATGGACGATAAGTGACTGGTTGATCATCACTTAAAGTTATACTCATTTTAGCTGCGCTAGTTTTGCCTACTTCTTCCAGTTTTGTGGCGAAGCAATCGCGATACTTATTAACGAGTTTAAGAATTCTCAACTTTTCTGAAATCCCGAGTTTTGAATTTATTTGCTTATCTATGTCATCTAACGTAAAGTGCTTCAATTTCTTGACGTCCATTCTCAAACACGTTACGCCTAATGGTGCAGCTTCCTCTCGGCACGTATGCCCCCTAACAACCACTACATCTTTCTCGTAACACACTTTTTTTTTGGAAACATTCATAACTGGTATATAACCACCTCTTTTTAAATTAGTGACACAACCGGGAATAACGTGAATGCCTTCTGAAGAACTTCTATGTGCCAAATCTATAAAAACATCGTCAAGATCTTCCTCGCTGTATAGCGCAATGTGACCCACATGGTTTGGTGGAATAATAGTCTTCTCTTTTGCACGTAAATCTACTTTCTTAGATAGTAATCGCTTAAATTTATCTATGAGGACTTTATCGTGGTTAAATAAACGAACTTGGTTGCCTTGGACGAAAACAATGACATTTCCACTATTAATAAATGGCTGGCCAACGATAACAGACACTTCCTGTACCCGGTCAGGAACCACTAGTGCCTCCACGGTGGCTGATGCTAAGTCAACTTCTAAATCGACAGTTACCTTCGAATTTACAAAAACGGAGCCCCCCGCGAAACCGCATAAACGTATGGACGTAGGCTGGCACTGCAAACCTAATTTCTGTACATCCGACTCGCGAATAGTTACAGCGCTACACCCTGTATCCACAAAACCTCTGAGCGGTTTTCCGTTAATAACGCAATCAATAAAATAGCAAGTGGTCGAATCACATTTGGTGGAAAGATTCAAAATTAATTGTGACTCACCTTCTAAACGTTCTGCTGGCTTCTTAACATTGCAGTTGTTAGCATCATGTCCCAACAAATGGCACCGTTTGCACTCCATCCTTGGCTTCGGACACTTTGATTGCATATGACCACGCTGTTTGCAATTGAAACACCTTAATCCAACATGGTCGGTCCTTACTGCATGCTGTTGACGCTTCAAACTTAAGGAATGCCGTAAATCACTCCTGTAAGCCTGTTTCGCCACCATCTCCTTGGATGTGGAAGGCGACGACTTGCGTTCTGCGTGTTTCTAATCTCTTAGCGTTGATAAGTACTCCTCGTATAAGGCTTCTGCTGTTACGTAACGACCAGCACGAGCTCCATTTTGTATCACAGGATCGGTTATGCCATCAATCAAACAGGATACGGCGTTTCGACCTGAAATCTGGCATGTTCGTAAAAACTCCATTTTCTGAAAATAATACGTTGTCATCGTTTCCGTAGTGAGTTTTGTCCTGTTCAGCATTTTTCTTAGAACAGTCGCACAATCCACGTGATCCGGGAATGTCTTAGCAATAAGAGTCTTCCACTCACCCCACGTATAGTTGTAGTCCGTTAAATTGTTGTACCAGTTCTTAGCCATGCCAGTTAATCGTGACTGCATGTGGTAGATAGCGGTTATGTCGTCCCATCCATTTATTAATTTCAATTGGTCAATCTTCTCCAACCATTTGAGTGCAGAAAGGTTTTCGTTTTCAGGATCAAACTCAGGAATACAATCGCTACGTACCGTTGAATGGCGAGTCTCCGATTGGTGGCCCTGTCTTGTCAGATTTTTTACCAAAGATTCCAATTTTTCAATTCTTGCCTGGTAGCTCTCAGTGCTGTTGTGCGATTCTGACATAGAGCGGACTTGAGGCGTAGAATCGGATAAATTGCGTAACATGGGCGAACGTATTCGCAAATGGCGGTTAACAATGGTAACCTCAGGAGACAATGGTGGTCGTCCTCTAGGAGTAGTGGAACGTATATCAGGCGAACGTATTCGGCTTACTGATCGAGATGAGCGACGTTTACGCTTGTGCCTTTCTTCCGACGAATTTCTTGCTTGCTTCACTGACGATCGTTTTCGAGACAGCGAAGCACTGGTTTTCTTATTTTTCCGGTAGCGTTGTTTCTTTTCAGAACAAGAGCTGCTGCTGGATTCCGTTTCACTGGTTTTCGATGAACTTCCCATATTAACGCACTTACAATGTAACGTTTCCAACTTCGAATACTAACACGTAACACGATATTAATAATGCACGTAGATCTGACCCCGCACCTGAACTGTAATCGACGTACTAAAACCACTCAAAATTAATGCAAAAAACTTTTATTGAAAACTATAATATTTATGAATAATATTTATCGAACTAAACATGCGTCTCCGTTAACATTCCAAAAGAAACTGAACTACTCATTTAGGCGACGTGATGTAAGAAGGCTTGTGAATCAGCCGATAACTTCCATCTCGATCACGTAACGGTACATTATTGATAAATTTACCGCGGAAAAGTCACGAAAAATTGTGTTCTAGTTTTATTTTGTTTTTATAGGTACATTGCAATAATTTATGGAAATTATCGATGTGTATTTTCATGTTTGCAATTTGTGAAATAAATATTTATGTCCAATAAGAGTGTTTTTTTAATCTCTCTTAAGTAGGTAAAGATATAATATATTGATTGTTGAAACCAGTAAAATTATTAATCAAAAACATAGGACTTCATTAGGGGGAGGGGGGCGCAAAATTATGGGGCTTGCCCTGTGCGCCATAGTTCCTAGCTACGCTTCTGAAAGCACAGGTAATTACGATTAGGTCTGAAATTTCTCGATTATATGGCGTAGAATGTACAGTCGTGTTCATTAAAGTGTTGTACAGCATTTGTGCTTTGTAAATATAAATTAATTAGGCCTATATAAAGTTACAAAAAGTGTTGTATATACAAATATTTTCGAAGTATGCATCTAGGTCTCCCTATTTAATAATACAGTGTGAACCTTTGTTGAGTAATAACACAACCACCAATAAACTTACAACTGTAGTTGTACAACACATTTTTGAACACGACTGTACCACAGTATACTCCCTAAGGGAGTATACTGTGGTAGAGGTAGCAACACCTGTGCGATAGCCATATCCAATTGTTGTGGAACCGCTGATCACATTCTCACGCCAAATTACCTGCGCATGCGGAAAAGTTCGATATTTGTCCTCGTGGCTGTTTTGTGTCGTGGCTCGTGTGCTACATCTGTAAACATTATTAGGTTAAAAGGTTTTATTCTGTGGTTATTAGGGATTGTTCTATTTTAATGTTGATATTAGGCATTTGTGAAACTTAAACCGTGATATATTTACCATTTGACAGATCACTGGTGAGATAATCATTACGAGAGTTTGTTTAAATAATTCAGACCGTAGTTGTAGTGTATCCGTAATATAACCCAAAATGCGCAAAACGTCACATTTATAGGCCGTGTGTCTGGATGTATCACAATATAGTGTGGCTGCCGGCATATGCGACGTAGAGAAACGCCAGTAATAAATCCTGATAAACTTTAACGGTTATAATAATCAGCTGCGCAGCCATTCACTTACGCTTTGTCATCTACCCATCCGTCTCTCTGGATGCATAAAATGCATTTATTTACATCGTTCTAGTAAAGTTATTTATCGACATGTCTCAATTTTGACTATAAATATAATATCTTTGCTTACAGTTTCATTAAATTTTTATTTTTAAAAAACTTATCGGTTTCAGGATATTAAACCTTTGTTTACATATACAAAGTAGGCTGGTAACTAAATCATAACTGTATCTGTACGGTAATAGTCCTTTACCGTACATGGCAACCATTGCCATACTGCAACCGATAAACTATTGAGCATACCACGGCACGGATGTTATGAATCATAACAGCATTAGATGTCTTAAAATCCTCACTCTACGAGCTCGGAATTCAAAACAACTGTGGCAGTTATGATACTTGTAACGTTCCTAGATATGTTAATAGCTATATGTTGTGTATGCTGCTAGGCACACTGTATAACAGTACAATATTCGTAAATGTCTAATAATATTTCAGTAAGTAAATGACCGGCAAGCATGCAATATGAATATTCTCTTCTTTCAGAACCTTGACAAAACTCCAAGTGTAGCATCTGATGGAATACGGACAAGATGTCTTTTCTGATTCTGTAGATTTACGTCATAGGATTGAGGTATAAATTTAAACAATTGTCACTCAAACATGGGAAACAATCGTTCGTGGTCAGAAAACACTTCACTCACTCAAAAATACATCAGAAATGTGCAGTAACTTTTATGTTAACATTGGTTATAGTCTGGTTAATTGTAATTCTTAAAATAACTGATTGATTACTTACAATCGTTGATAGTTAATTTATCTTTTCTACTGTTGGTGAATTATTGCTGAATTTGATTACTTACTGATTCGATACTAAACTTGAGCCACGTTATGAAGGCGAGCCATGTAAACAAAGATTTTGACAGTTCTCAGTGCTGCTTAAACCAGTTTCACACGGTGCTTATTTTACATATACGTCCGTTGCATGTTGCCTTAAAAAAAATTACCGCACAAGAAAACAACGCTCATTCCTCTTCTAGTGTAACGGCGCGTATAAACGGTGTTCAACTTTCTCTTCAAAACGGTCAACCACAGAACGCCTCTCTATTACCTGATATTCACCGACCACGTGCGTTTGTTTACCGTTCTCGCCTTCCTAACTTGGCTGAAATTTCCACATATTTTGTTTGGGAAATGTTTTTTTCTCGAATCTATTATTTAAAGCAGTATAATGTTTATTTTACATTTTGCAAGTTTCTACAAAATATATACAGAAGAGCTTGGATATAGCGCACTTGAAGGGGAATTTAAAAACTTTTGTTATAAAAGGCCGTTGGCTATAAAAGTCAACATTTAAAAAAACACCTTTTTTATTCAGTGTTTATTTACGTAAGTTTAAATGAGAAAAAAATGTATGTAATATAAAATACACAAAATTATGCATAAGGTTTAACAAGCATATTTTTACTTTAGACACATTTAATTTTGCCATCCCTATTATTTTTTGTTTAATCTTGTTAATTGTAACGACGCTCGACTTTACCACTTCCAATTCGTGAAATACTTCACTATTGGATGGATATTTTTCCAGTTTAGTAATAATTTTGAGTTTTTTTTTCAAGGCAAGTACTATTCTGTGAGCATCGTAACGTGGAATTTCGGTATACGATTGTTAAATAAATTGTCTTCTATATTCGTATTATTATGATTCAACATTTTCAGTGCATGCAGAAATCTAATTTTAGAAGTAGCTAATTCATATCCAGACAAAATCTGGGAATCATGAGACGGTATGTTATTTGTTCGGCTTGGTCAATTAGGTAATCATTTGTGTATTTTGTTCATTACAAACGAACAGCTTTTTTAATTATTCCTCGTTAATTCGTTCATTATACCCGAGTGTTTTCAATAAATTTGTTCGTTATACACAAACTTAAATAGGTACACGTAGAAGCATAGGGTTTCGATCGGGACCTTAAGTTTTGTATGTTATAAGCGAGTGTTTGTTATGTCATGTGTTTGCTATATCCGAGTTGTACTGAACTTAAGTAAAGATTTGATTTACTTATGTAATAACACTGTTGCTCTGAATAAGTTTAATGCAAATAAAGTGTAATAGAGCATCATTTTCTGTTTATTTAGTTGACTGTATTATTTATTTAATATTAAATATTCTAGATTATCACAGAGCATTGCCTAAAATGCATAGTTGCATTTCAAAACTTATTTATGTGCAGAATGCATTTACAGTCGGCAGGGTAATATAAAATCACAAATTTATCTTTTTACATGAACTGACCTAACTTTTAAAGTAAGAAATGTAAACAAATTATCCATAATGTAGGTAAGTAACATGGAAAATTTACTATTAATTTTTATTTGTTACAGTTAACATCTGAAGAGCGGTTTGACTGTCACAGTCCTATATTTCAGCCTTACTGAAGCGTTTCGGTGGTTACAGTGTATTCCCAAAATCGTCAAGTAAGTCATCATGCTCAGTACCAGCTTTACTTTATTTTTATATAACAATTTTTCTGTTTACTGTGTTAAACATCGTGAGCTATAAAAATGAGGTTACTAAGTAACAAACGACTTCCGGGATTGGACCGTGTCATGATTGAGATCGAAGAACTCCTGATGAAGCCCCTTACGAAAGTGGGCGAAACGTTGAGTTCTTCGATCTCAATCATGACACGGTCCAATCCCGGAAGTCGTTTGTTACTTAATGACAATGGCCGTGAAAGCCTCAAAAATCATGAGGTTACTATCTTATAATGTACGTCGCCCACTTTAAACTACCATTCCTAGAGCCAGTAATACAGCTGGGATTGAAATTTGACAAGAATATTTTTTGTACAAAGGTAAGAATTTAGGTTAGTTGCAGTTTAAGATTTGTGTGTACTTGGTACAGACATTCTTGTGTAATGTAAAAGATGTGTGTAGATCGCAACAAGAGGGTTAATTTATCTCTCCTTATATTACTGGCTCTAGGAACAGTAGTTCAAAGTGGGCAATGTTGGCAGACATTGTTTTTATCTATAAATGCGAGATTTTGCTTTTGAATACCAAAACCACCGTTGCCTTAAATAAATTTTGTGGTTGAGGCTTTGAAACGTCACAAATCAAAGTCGTCACTATAAATTTTCTTTATTTTTCTAAAACTTAACTGAACGACAAACTACATAACTAGCGTTTTTGCACATATCCTTTAGTATAACAAAGCAGCTTTTTTCTTTAAGGGTTTCTGAGAGCTAAACATTTTCTAGTCATTTTACCGCTCCGAGATGCGGAAAAACACTGACGAAGTATAAAATTGTAGTTACGGTGGACGTTAGTCATGTTTGAATGTGTTGTTTACATGTCAGGAGGCTATAAATACTTTCCTAGCTTGAGGACAAAATTAGTGTTTCCTAAAAGCAACACTAATTTCGTTCGAAAAAGAGTGGAAGTACACCGGCGTTCATTTGAAGTGGATCACTTAAAGAAACTAGTTTTGACGACATTTTCCTAACTTTTTCATAGCAAAATTTAGTTGACTATTTAAAAAAAAAATTTAAATAGCCAAGTGTCATTTTTAAGTCGTATAATTTTGAATAAGTAAGCTAGAAGTGAACAAAGCATAACTGTTGTAAAGTCGACATAGTAGCATTGTTTGAAGCAGTCTCAATTAATAATTGATGAAGTTTTATCAAACAAAATACACCAAAATCTTCAATATTTCTTACTACATGTTATACATTGTTGAGTTATCGCTTACTTATTAAAAATGATACGGCTTAAAAATTACATGCAGCTGTTTGATATTTTTAAAACTGTTAAGGTTTCAGAAATAAAAGACTCGGCTGTAACTTAACATGTGTTTTGTAAGTTGATTAATAACGGAACATGTCCGTATTAGATGGATGCTTACAAGAGACTATTTAAAAACTACATAGAATCTAGTACATATCGGCAGTTTATGAGGGTAGCCATAAATCCAGTAACCCAAACATTTGGCACACAGCAGCGAGTGCAAAACCCGGTCACCAACCCAAGGTTGAGTTTTCTTTAGGGCTGCAACGAGTAGCTCGCTTACTCGGTGCTCGGTCAAAGTTTTGACCGAGTAATGAGTACTCGGTGTTCGGTCTTATATTCACTACTCGGCCGAGTGACACAAATGAATTTAAAAAAAATAGAACTAACAAACATTTGGGGAGCGCTGTCATAACCATGTTACTAATAATTATCGTAACTAAATTTACTAAGCTATAGTACGTAATCTGGTCATCAATAATCAAATTCAATACTTGTAATTAAGAATAGTAAGGGTATGATGCAAATATTCAAGTGTCTCTTCGTTTTCTTCTTTCAAAGAACTTCTTTTTGACTCGAAGACGTTTCCCGTCTCTGAAAAAGGTCTTTCACTAAAAATGGTGGATGCTGATGCAGATAAGTACTGCTTTATAGCCTTGACTAAATGTGGAAAGATATTTTGATTAACTTTCCATCAATGGAGTGGTGATTGTGTTCTATCAATTAGGGATGTCGTACCCGGTCTAAAATCAAACCCGGGTACCCGAAAGCAGTACCCGGGTACCCCCGGGTACCCGAAATATATAACAAAAATGTTAACTGAACATTTGAAGTAACTACAAGTTGCTTTCTTTTACGCCGCGAGTTTTAAATTAACTGCAAGTCGTCTGTTATTCGTAAGTATTTCCGCACTTCCAAGTGTTATCAAAATCAAGTACGTGACTTTTTGTCCGATATTGGTAGCAGCATCAATCAACATCACACAAAGGAAGTTTATGTTACTTCTTCCCATACTGACGCGATTTAATGGTACTATTGACGGGTTGAATATTTCCGTGAAGCGGATTTATTGCCTTCCTTATATGAAACAAAAAACATTATGTGGTATGGGATCACCCCATCCGATTGTTGTTATTACTGCATGGTTATGTTTTTCTAGCGCTTATTGCCTCCGAAAAAGGCTGACTTCTTGGAAATTACATAATTTACTAGTCGGGTACCCGGGTCCTGAAACTACACCCGGGTCGACTATTACCCGGGTCGACGCGGGTACCCGGGTCCCGCCGACATCCCTACTATCAATTATAGATAATTTCAAGTAAGTACCTTCAATTTGCAGTATTTCCCTTGTTGAGAAGACGTGACTTGAAGAGCTGGAAATTGATGCTGAAGCAATAGAAGAAAACATATCCCAAATAGAAGTTTTGGGCTTCATCTTTTTAGTCATTGGAATAAGAGCGTTCAGTGGAATATTATCATCGCAAGAGTCTGATGAACTATTTTCTACAACATTTGGTATACATATTTGATTTTTCTGGCTGGACATGAACATGATCTTTCAAATGAACACTGATCAGCTTCTCTATAATTAATTGCATTTTTGCAACTGTTTTGGAAAAACATATCTTTGAACGTGGGGTCTAATAAAGCGGCGATAGAGTAATCGGGATATAAGTATATGTATATTATTAAAACGGCTATCCAAACCTTTAATTATTATATTATATTAAGGTTCCCACTAAACTCGTCTTACATTCTAAAAGATATTTTTTCAGAGCCCTTACACTTGGTCTTACTTCTGGTATTGGAGCCATCTCTGAACTAAAATACCTAGTTGTCTTTTTAAAAGGCTTTGTCAAAGCATATTACAAGATAAAACATTTTTTTTCTATAGCAAATGTTAAAATCGACTCAAAACAAAAGGTCAAGTTTTACTTTAACAGCAAGGGTAGATAAAGCTGCACTTTAACATCAAGATAGATAGAAAAAGTAATTTAATTTTCTAACTTCTATTTAAATTGAATATTGTATGTATGTATAATCTGTAACCTCATTTACCTTGCGGTGTAGAGGCTGGTGCTTTATGCGCTGGCATCTGGCGGTACAATGCTCAACTTGCCCCGGATTCAGGATACAGAGTTGGAGCGCGCCTTTGGTGCTTGCACAGCAACCATTGTGTGAGTTGTGTGTCTTGGTGATGTGTTGACTTTGTTACTCTATCTCTTAGGTCTGTGGTTCTGAGTAGAGCACAGTTAATTTGGTGCCCAACTGTGAATGGTCTCACTGAGCCCGATTCTAGTCACCAAGGATACGGAAAAATTCCGACCCCAGCAGGATTTGAACCGAGGACTTGCTTAATGCAAGCCTGTCGCTAACCCATCTGCGCCACGCAGCTTCTCTTAAATTGAATATTACAGCTTCGTATTATCGTAGCAACCCAATATAGCTACTAAGATTTCAAAATGTGATTGACTGTTCGTATTCGCTTTTGAAATAAATTGTTAAAAGTTATTACTATCCACTCTTCAATCATTACCGTCTCGACGTTAAACGATTCACGCGTGGATAAAATTTAACTTGATCGTCTTGTATAACACATTACTATTAGTACTCGGCGGCCGAGTACTCGGTACTCGGCCAATGCTCTAAGCCGAGTACTCGGTACTGGGTCAAGTAAAAAACTAGGGCTCGTTGCAGCCATAGTTTTCTTACAACTAAGTGGCATAATAAAGGTGAAAGATTTAAAACATTAACAAAAACAATAATTTAACTCGCCTTAATACAAACTACATTTTGCTATGAAAAAGTTAAGAAAATGTCGAAACTAGTTTCTTTAAGTGATCCACTTCAAATGAACAGCGGTGTATTTGAATAAGCGAAGTAAGGCGAGTGGTATTCAATCAAATTATATCATTTCCTTCAACTAATAAAATCAATACTTATTAGAATTAGTATTTGATGACTTGATAAAGTGTTTGGTGTAATTTAATTGACTGAAATAGTGAAACAACGGTGTGGTAAGAGGTTATCTAACTGAACGTTTATTGACACTGTCAGGTTTGACATCCACTGCTGAATAATAACACTAAGGTTATTTCTAGTTTATGAATTAAGGGAAAATAAGTGTAGAAGCAGGTTCTAGTTAATGGGGAGAAGGAATTGAGGTCTATATGCAACATTTAATGAAATTCTAAAACTCCAAGAAATAGTGAAATAAATAAAAACTCATAATGGAGCCAGTTTATGGCATTTCGTAAATCAAAAATAATTCTTTTTTAAATTTTGTTTAACTGCTAAAACATTCATTATATTTTCTCCTTAAATATAATACGTACTATGATTATTCATTGATGATAACACTCGTTAGAATCTTCAGTAGATAAAATCTGTATTAGTTCTAACTTGTATTAGTATCTATGATAATCCTAGCACCAGTTATGTCAGCCTAACGCCATCAAAATTCTGTAATTGGTGAAAGTTATTAACGACATAAGGCCGTTAGTAAGCATCTAACAAACAAGGATAAATTTGTGGCCGAGGCCGTCAGGCCGAGGCTAATGAATTTATCCTAACCTGCTAACTTCAAATTTGACATAGACTTACAGTGTCACCAACTATACATTTCAGTATTACCAATGTTAAAGTGTTACTGTTCTGTTATTTCTTAACGACCTAGGCTGTTAAATGTACAACAGCCATGGCTGTCATGGGGAATTTTTTACTCAGGTTGACGGTTCCGTTATGGACCAATAACAAGTAGGTGTTATGAAAAAATTATAACGGGCTGTTTCTCATCAACACCATAGCAAAAAGCTACGTTTTTCTTGTTAATTTTTAGTTATAATTGTTAATTCTCTGATTACAAGGGCAGATTGTTCTTCAAAACGTTCAATTTTTACTAATTTAAATTTTGTAGGGTAGCAAAATACCCATTACTGCAACAGACAAAAACCGTATAATTTTTTTTGTGATTCATAACACTTTTTGCAAAGTCAGTCTGGGGACACACTGTACACTTAAAACCTTTTGTTAACAAGTGTCGATCGCCAATTGTTTAAAAGTTTGTTGATAAATCTTTATAGACAAAAGTATAGACACCACTGCTCTAGAGCATAAAAATTGTCGATCATATGGTACCTATTCATATATGTCTTCCCAGTTGTTGATTCCTCTTGCAGACCATTTATTTAGTTTTTTCCTCGTTAATATGTAACCCCCTTTGTAAAGTTTCTTCCGCTATCTGTTAAATACTTCTTCTGCTATGCTTTATCATTACTATAGTCTGCTCATTGAACAGAAAACACAAAGTGGCCTTTGATTTTAAAAATTTTAGAGTGTGCTTCTAAAATTCATCTTTGTCTAGGCATGTACGTACAGAAAGTTACTAAACAAACAGGTTAAGGGTGTAACATTTACTTAGCATCTGCCATAAGCATTATAAAAAATTACTTTTAAGGATATTATACAAATACTGTGTTGGATACTATTGACGCAGCGTTTATTAATACCTAGGTATTTTTATTACATTTTTTTACATTACAATGTCTGGAAAAATATCTACTTTGACATTGAATTAATGCGAAATATTAATTGTCATTTTTAAATTCTAACTCGTCTTTATGCAGGAGTGGAACCTTTTGTAAAACAAAATACAGAATTCGTAGTACAAAAATTTCATGCTTGTGCCAACTTAAAAAAAATTAGATGTGTGTGTTTACTGAATAGTCTATAGGTCATCAGCATATTCTATAAATGATGCTGCGTTGGTTATGATGTTATTTGTGTGTCCTATTTTTCTCACCATCCTCTCCAGTGTTATGTCGAAGGAGCATCTCACTGTTTCACTCCATGATTAATTTGGAAGTATTCCATGCTTCCAGCATTGATTCTTATGCTGATCTGCGTTTCTTCTAATGTCATTTTAGTCAGACTAATAAATTTTCTTGGGATCCTTAGTTTTTCCAGATCTTTAAGAATACTTCTTTTAACACTTTCAAAGGCTGTTTTAAAATCAACTACTTTGTAAGATGGGAAACTAATGTAGAGCGCAACTTCACGGCTTGCCAGCGTAAATTTGGTGATAGAAAAAATTGATTGGTTGTTGTATGCACGTACTATTACTCAACAATTTTTTGTACAGAATGAAAATTTACTTATAATTCAGCTATTTCAGCTTTTTATAAGTGCTTAATCAGACCAGTGGTGTTATATGGCTCAGAAATAATGTGCCCTATGCAAATAGAACAAGAACAATTAAGGATATTTAAGAGGAAAATATTAAGAACGATAACGGGGGCCAAGAAAATAGAAAATGGAGAGCACAGACCATACATGAATCACGAGCTACTAGGGTAATGGAAGGAGAAGACATCGTGAAGATAATGAAAGCACAACTGATCAGATGGCTTGAACATATAATGAGAGTGGAAGAGACAAGAATTATAACAAAAAAGGAACAACGTGGAAGCTGGATAAGAACAGACCGAGAGGAAGGCCAAGAAACAGATAGTACGAAGAAGTGACAGACGACTTAAGAACCATGAAAATAAAGGACTGGAAAAAGAAAACAAGAAATAGGATAGAATGGAGGAAGATAGTGGAGAAAGCAAAACCTCACCAGAAACTATAGAAGTAAAACAAAGAATTGGAAACAGGGGACTAATCCACCCCAACAAGAGGATTACATTCTTCTGAAAGAAGTGGCGATATTGTATCAAGAATGAAAAGTCAATTATTATTATTATATTCAGCTATTTTCATATTTATTAAAATAAATTTTACCTCGCAGGGCATATATGTGAATTTGTTTTGTTAACCATTTAATTTCGGCCAGCTGCTTCTCCCCTCATTGCGCAGTCTTGCTGAATATGGTATATTATACTCTCTTCTTTTCATAAGGGACTGGTGTGTTCTTTTCTTCATAGAAATAAGACAGAATACATCTAGATGCCTCCCCGCCACGCTATGTCAATTCCACAGATGCTAAATAGAAAAAATTTCTTTTCAATCCTACTGGAGTAACTTCTTTCCAGATTGAGGCCATTTTTTGTGTTTTTTTCATAGTAAAAGCCACCAAGTTCTGTTTCCTCTTCTCCTGAATTTGCAACGAGTTTCTTACATCTCCAACTGATTTAAAAACATTATCTTTGAACAAATCAAACTGTATTTCATGATGCTTGAAATAATTTTTTCTACTCATGTCATGACATTGAAATCAGTCATTTTGACATTGATTCCGGTGGTTGAAATCGCATTTTAAACACTAGAGATTGAAATGTTGGGACTACCGGGATTTCAAACTGTTTGACATTCAATTGTTAACAAGAGAAATGTCACTTTAGGTTTAATGTTTTCTAAAGTGCATTGATTTGTTAAAATTTCTTAAAATTCGTAAAAAAAAATAGTAGGTATATGCAACTCGTGGTTGATAAAATTTCAACCACTTGTCACTCTTCAGCATTTTTTTACCAGTTCAGCACTAATTGCTATTAATGGTAGTGTTCAATAAAGAGGACCAGTAGGCCACCATCACTAGTTTTTATTGTTGCACTGTAGTACAGTCATTTGGTAGTTTTACCTGGAAAGTTTTCCGGGAGTTTTGAAAATGGGTAATTTTATAGATTTCGATGTGCTCTTTCCGCCAAAACTATTGATTTTACGAAAAAAAAGGATATTACATAAATTGTAGGAAGTTTTCTCTAGTTTTATTTTGTATATAAATGTTTCTATCGTGAAATGAGTCGGAAAGGAGATATTGTCAAAAAACTGCTTTTAGGCGCCATTTTTCCAATATGGCGGCGCGAGCGGCAAAGATACGAGGTGGCAAAGTTGAAATTCGAAAAGAGCACATCAAAATCTATAAAATTACTAATTTTCCAAACTCCTGGTAAACTTTCCAGGTAACCTTTTTTTTTAGAACCAAGTGACTGTACTACTGGTTTATATTTGCACTTATGTTTATGGATTACTATTTACACGAAAGTTTTTATTTGTTCGGTAAGGTGGATTTCCATTATTCGCTATCGCTGGATAAGAGATCCCTGGGTAGCTTTCCTTTTAGCCTGTATTGATCTAGTACCTAGCTGATAAAATACTGCGCCAATGCAGTTGTCGAGGTTGTTATAAAAGGTTTTTGAGGTTTCGGTAATGAATTTCTGTATGGTGGAGATGCCTGTTTCTCTGTGTAACAGGGAGTTTCTGACATACCATTCTGCATTGGTTATGGTGCGCAGCACTTTGTTTTGTAAGACTTGCAGCTTGTTTATGTTGGTTTTGAATGTAGAACTCCAGATGCTGCAACCATAAGTGAGTATCGGTCGAATTATAGTTGTGTAATGTTCCACATTTGATTTTAAGTGTAGACTTCTTGTTGAGAATGGCGTATAACATTTCTAGTCTCGTGTAGGATTGTGACAGCTTTTGATTGATGAGGTAGCGTATCATCGGCGTACAAGGCTAGGTGTACTTTAGGTATGGTTGAGATGTCGGACATAAATATATTGAAAAGAATTGGACCCAATGACATTAGAAGAGACGCAGATCAGCATAAGAATCAATGCTAAAAGCATCGAATACTTTCAAATAAATCATGGAGTGAGACAGTGAGATGCTCCTTTGACATAACACCAGAGAGCATGGTGAGAAAAATAGGACACACAAACTACATCATAACCAACACAGCATCATTTATAGAATATGCTGATGACCTATAGACTATTCAGTAAACACACACATCTAATTTTTTTTTAAGTTGGCGCATGCATGACATTTTTGTACTACGAATTCTGTATTTTGTTTTACAAAAGGTTCCACTCTTGCATAAAGACAGGTTAGAATTTAAAAATGACAATTAATATTTCGCATTAATTCAATGTCAAAGTAGATATTTTTCCAGACATTGTAATGTAAAAAAATGTAATAAAAATACCTAGGTATTAATAAACACTGCGTCAATAGTATCCAACACAGTATTTGTATAATATCCTTAAAAGTAGTTATTTATAATGCTTATGGCAGATGCTAAGTAAATGTTACATCCTTAACCTGTTTGTTTAGTAACTTTCTGTACCTACATGCCTAGACAAAGATGAATTTTAGAAGCACACTCTAAAATTTTTAAAATCAAAGGCCACTTTGTGTTTTTCTGTTCAATGAACAGACTATAGTAATGCTAAAGCATAGCAGAAGCAGGTTAGAAGAAGTATTTAACAGATAGCGGAAGAAACTTGACAAAGAGGGTTACATATTAACGAGGAAAAACTAAATATATGGTCTGGAAGAGGAATCAACAATTGGGAAGACGTATATGAATAGGTACCATATAATCGACAATTTTTATCCTCTAGAGCAGTGTATATACTTTTGTCTATAAAGATTTATCAACAAACTTTTAAACAATTGGCGATCGACACTTGTTAACAAAAGGTTTTAAGTGTACAGTGTGTCTCCAGACTGACTTTGCAAAAAGTGTTATGAATCACAAAAAAAAATTATACGGTTTTTGTCTGTTGCAGTCTAGGCCTGCTTGGTATAAAATGAATTTTACCAAATTACAGTTCGGATGGGATCCAGTTGGCAGAGTTATCTTAAGAAGAATATAAATCATTGTAGGTAGTGGTCTTTCTGGTAACATTATACAAAAATGTTCTACATTAAAAATTATGGCGGTACACCTAATAAAACCACGGGAAGGATCGTACATGCTTGAGCCACCCTGCATTAATTGTGTTAATAATATATTGTGAAATTCTGACCTTCATCCAGAGCCGTCCTTTGAACTCGGAGGGTGAACGTTATTTTACACGGTCGCCCGAATTGATTAATGAATTCAAAATGTGTTCGGCTGGATTTGGGGATGCTCTTGGCTTCCTTGGTATTCCTTTATTTTAGAGTGGCTTGCCACGTCACTAATCACATATAATTTAGATAAAATTTTGAATTTAGGACTTAGTTCGCGGAACCCGGGATAGAACTGCCTTCGCCGTGGTCGCTCTGCCCCCAGGAAACTTCTTTGAACGTTCTTTTCGGTATCAACCGTGCGTTTTTCGTTCTTTTCCGTTTTGCCTAATTGCATTTTTTGATTCGCTTCTCGAGAAACCTCTGAATACGCGTTTCTCATAGGTTGGTTTTTGATAATGCAAACCGTGCTGTTCCCAGCTTTCGTCCTGGAACTAACTTGCGCGTTTGCGAGGATAGAATTCTTTACGCGCTGATTCTCGCAATGTGGCCGGATGCAACCCAATACTAAAGATTGCAAGATTGTATTGCCTTTGTAATAATGTCAATTATGCATGTTGGCTTCTGGCGTATTTTTCTTCGTAATAATTTATTTCTGATGAGGTCCCTTATAAACGCAAATTATTGCGGGTTGTTACACAATTGTATTTTTGTATTTTAATATAAGTATATTTTTCCCCCTCTATACAATTCGAGAAGTCGAGTGGTTTGTTGTTTAAACAACTTAGAAATTTTTTTGCAAATTCTATTCTAAAATAAAGATTATGGCTATAGTTGACAAACGTTCTAGTATTTTAAAACATTTATTTTTTTCTTTTACCTTGTAAAATATGTCAAATAAGTATCTGATTTAATATTTTTCTTTGTAATAATCATTAAAAAAAAATTTATTTCCATATTTTCAAACTTTTATCTCTCAAATAAGTTAGATTAGTGTATGTTTTAATTTTGGATATTAAAACCTGCTGGAATTCAATTTTAATTAATATTTTTAAGAAGGTGGTTGTTGAAAGACAAATACTTACAATTATATTTTGGTTTTATTGGATTAAGGTATATTTTTTTCCCTCATAAAACTAGTAATTAACTATTAATTTTATGAGGGAAAAAAATATTGCCAGCGAAACGTAACCCTGCTTTTTAATAAAATTTTTAATATGTTAATTTGAAAAATACGAAATTCTTCTTGAAAAATTTAATTTTGAAATTGATTTTTAAGTAACTAATAACTAAAAAACAAACTTAGCTGACTGATCTCCAGTTCAAAATTTAACTATAGAAACTGTTAATGATCAAATGCTATTACAGGATGATTTAGATCGTCTGTTCCATTCGTGTAACACTCACTAAATATTCAAAAGTGGTTACATGTCCTTTTTTAAGAAAACAAAAAAGTTTGAAACTAGTGACAGCATAGATAACAATCGTTTGAATTATGTTCCCAGTGTTAAAGACTTGGATATAATTTTTAATGGAAAGCTTCCATTTATAGATCACATCATCAAAAATGTTAGGATTTGTGTTACGTAACTGTAAGAGCGTCCCATTGAAGTCTATTAAAACTGCATATTGTTCACTGGTACGTAGTAAATTAGAATGCGCATCTATAATTTGGTCTCCTTCATATAAGGTTCACGTAAAGTAATTTAAAAGAGTTACACGTATATTTTTGAGATTTACTGCAAGATGTTTACATTTTAATATTGAGAATCACAATTACTCTGTTATTATGGAAATGATGCCTTTGGACTCGTTAGAATATTGAGGAACTACTATTAGCGCCTATGTTTCATTTTAAATTGTCGGATGGATTTATTTGTGATCCATATCTTAAACAAATTAACATCACTATTCCAATGACAACCCTCAGATATCATAACCGATTTTGTCTACGTCATGCAACAAATTATGGCCAAAATTCACCAATAGATAGGTACTTAAATTTAATAATTGTATATAATTTAGAAGCTGTGGGTGTTTCTTTAAGTAAATTTAAAAGTGATCTTGAATTAATATGATGTCCATGCAATATTGTTTTTGTCATACTAAAGGTTATGTTTATGACACACTGTTATTATGTTAGATTATATAATTATAAACTGTTAACGGGGTTATTCCATAAATCTGTAAATAATTAACTGAATTTGAATGACAATCTGTTTTTGTTCTAGATGTGAAGATATCCAACTTCGCTTGGCTCATAATATCATTAATAGAAACGTTCACACAGTCGCCATTCATTAAGAAATTATGGAAAATAAAGATTGTAGTTATGCAGAAACCACACCATGCAGATTACAGAACATGAATAGCAATGAAAATTTTCATAATCTATCTATTAAACAAGAGGTCGTCGAATTAAAGGATGAAAATTATGAAAACAAAATATTTAACAAAACTAACGTAAATACTGCTTGTAGTGAAGAGAAACCTTATAGTGACTCAGTTTATGAATACAAAACAGCACATAGTAATTTAGGTACACATGTGAAGAATCATGCACGAGAAAAGCCATACAATTGCTCGGTTTGTGAATACAGAACAGCACATAAAAGTCAATTAGATAGGCATATTAAAACTCATACAGGAGAAAAGCCATTCAGATGCTCAGTTTGTGAATACGAAACGGCGCATAAAATTCATTTAGTTACACATGTGAAGAATCATGCAGGAGAAAAGCCATACATTTGCTCGGTTTGTGAATACAGAACAGCAGATAAAAGTCATTTAGTTAGACATATTAAAACTCATACAGGAGAAAAGCCATTCAGATGCTCAGTTTGTGAATACAAAACAGCACATAAAAGTGATTTAGTTACACATGTGAAGAATCATGCAGGAGAAAAGCCATTTAGATGCTCAGTTTGTGAATACAAAACAGCACGTAAAAGTGATTTAGTTACACATATTAAATCTCATACAGGAGAAAAGCCATACAGTTGTTCGGTTTGTGAATACAAAACAGCACATAAAAGTTGCTTAGTTACACATGTAAGGATTCATACAGGAGAAAAGCCATACAGTTGTTCGGTTTGTGAATACAAAACAGCACAGAAAAGTAACTTAGTTACACATGTAAGGATTCATACAGGCGAAAAGCCATACTGTTGCTCGGTTTGTGAATACAGAACAGCAGATAAAAGTCATTTAGTTAAACATATGAAAACTCATACAGGAGAAAAGTCATACTGTTGCTCGGTTTGTGATTACAAAACAGCAGATAAAGGTAGTTTAGTTATACATGTGAAGAATCATATAGGAGAAAAGCCATATAGTGCTCGTTTTGTGAATACAAAACAGCAGTGAAAAGTAGCTTAGTTACACATATTAAAACTCATACAGGAGAAAAGCCATACATATGTTCGGTTTATGAATACAAAACAGCACGTAAAAGTAGCTTAGTTACACATGTAAGGATTCATACAGGAGAAAAGCCATACAATTGCTTGGTTTGTGAATACAGAACAGCAGATAAAAGTAATTTAGTTACACATATGAGAACTCATACGGGAGAAAAAACGTGTACATCAATTGGTAGTGAATTAAATCAACTCCAATGTAATTCATTACACATATGAGGAGGATACAGGAGAAAAATGTTAACAGTTACTCTGCATATGAATGCAGAAAAGCGCAAAAAGTATTTTAGTTACACAAATGTTTGAATTCTCTGGTGTTGGAAGATATCACTTAGGAAATAATCTTATTATTTGTGACTGTAGTCCCATACAAAAAAGCATTTTACATATTATGTAAACTAATAATCTTTATAATAAATTTTAAATATAACTGATTAAGTTATATGACGTTCTAGTGCGCAAATAGAGCATTCCAGGGCACGTCAAATGATTTTGTAGATCCCACCCCTACAGGAATAAATTGGCTGAGAAACCTTGATATTGAACTGTAACATATTGTTGACTATTATGTTTTTATATACCCACTCTTTTTGATTGTAATATATTTTTTGGACGACTGACATCGAAAGTAGATTTTTTTCACTGTCATTTGACAACAGAAAGTTGACATTTGCCGCTGAGCGTGCGTTTTCATCTTTTTGTCGCCCGCCGAGCGTTTTGGGTTTCCGCGTGATCAAAATAGGTAACACCTCCGAATGTTTCCTTGACAACGCCCGTCATTTGTGGAAATAATCGCGTCACATGTCATATAGACTGCGCGAGTAATGTTAACTTGATTGTCAATTAATTTTTGCGATAAAACGAAATTTGATATTTTCCTTTAATCATATGCTCAGTCGTCGAAAAAATAGTATGTATATTTCGAGCTAAAAGTGCGCTTGCCGCTTTTGCATGATTGCTGGTTTCGACTTTGTCTCAACCAGCAATATTCATGCGCAAGCGGCAAGAATGCACTTTCAGCTCTTAACATACAATATACTAGTTATGATACATGAAGCAGTGTAATTAATTTCAATAAAGAAATATTTAAAACGAATAAGTTTGGAAGAATGATATAATTAAATCGTGATGGTTGTTAAGTTTCAAACATTATTAAAAGAATTTAGTTGAGACAGTGAGAGAGGAGATTTTGATATTAATTGAATATGTTAATTTAATAGTTACAGAAAATGTTAATAAAATACAAGCCAAGCTAACGATTGACAAATGTGTTATAATGATAAGTTCTTACATTTATATTATACCAATCAAAATACCCCATTTTTGATCACATGTGTCATAGTAACCATTCAAAACAAAGTCAGAGCGTAAAGGACACTCTGAAACGATAATAACTCTCAAAAATTGGGCGATTTGTTAAAATTAAACTGATAACAACCCGGTTATTCTGTCAAATAAAATGTAGTAGGTACCTATGAAATTACTTTTTGTTTTGTAAAACATAGTCAATCTGTCACTTTAGCTTGGCTTGTTGTTCACAATAAAACAGTGGTCGGAATGGAAACTTTGACGAACCGGAACGCTGTCGAGGGAGACCGGGGGGTATGCCCCCCGTATGCGCCGCAGGCGAAAATTTTCGAGGAAAATAATAATAATGTTGATAATTATAAGTGGTTTTTCTGTCAATAGTCAACACCATATATGTATTATACATATATTGCTAGTAGGGCCTCGGAACGCCCGAAAACATTACGGCGCCGACATAGTCTCACTTAGAGTATAACGCGTCTCATGCGCATGCGTGAGAATTCAAACTCCGCCTTTAGAAGCGAATTTTAAACTTGACCAATACCCAACTGGGCTGATGACGCCGCCGCGCTTGCGCACAGGTCACCATTATACGTTGAAGAGTTGGTTGTCTGTCTCACTTCCTTCGTGAGTTTCCCACTCATAGCCGCTAGCAATATAGTAAGTATTACATATATGGTCGACACAAACCAGTTTAATTTAATATTTTATTTCAAAGTGAAAAGACCCTAATTAAAAAAAATCGGTATAAATACAACAAAATAAAGTTTATTCATTTCCTTAGAATAACTCAATAATAGGCAATAAAATCAAAATAATTCAACAAAATTCAAAACTCTAAAATATTATAAGGTAACATAACAGATAATACATTTCGCTCAATTCATCAAGAGCATCAGACTATTGCGCTAAGGTTGCTGACAAATTGTACCGATGCAATCATTTTGTGAACGCCTCTTTCTTTTCCATCTCTTTTTGGAAAATTTTTCACGAAACGGAACGGATTTTGATGAAATTTCACGAGACGGAACGACTCTTGATAATATTTCACGAACCGGAACGCCGTTCCGGTACATTCCGACCACTGCAATAAAAGTACAAATGAGCGAAGAACGATACGGAACGGCAAGCAATGAAGCAATTCTTAAGTTAATAGCTGAAACAACACCAACAAATACGAAAAACAGTAAAAAGTATGTATGGAAGCTCTTCACTGAATTTTGCGGCAAGAGAAAGTACGTAATGGATGGCGTGCGAATATTTTAAAGGACTGGGCTGTGAACATGAGGCAACGAAATGGTGAGGATTATAAAGAGTGTACATTAAAAACAATATGGAACGTTTCAGCGAAGTTGCTGCAAGAAAAATTCCATAACGAGTATAACATTAAGCTGGACCCCTTTAATAATATTGCTTTTAAACAAGCCCGCGACGCCCGAAATGCAAAGAGAAGAGTTTTGCAAAAATTGCCTGAGAGAAGAAAAATTAGCTCAATACCACTAAGTGCAAATGAACACGACAAAATAATAGATTTATGGAATGAGGACACACTAGAAGGTTTGCAGCGCGTTTTACCACATTGTTGCTGTAGACCTGGCATGGAGGGGCGGGGAAGCCGTAAATTGTTTAACTGACTATTTTCATATAGAAAAAGGTAATGATGGATTACCTACTGGTAGAATTGACTACAATTTGGTTTTTAATAAAACATGTCAAGGCGGAGAAAATAACTGTGTAAGTAGTAAATGGCTTGCTGAAAATGCTGATAAAAATAAGTGTCCAGTCCCACTATTCCATAAATTAATGTGGCATAGGAATGCCGTAATAAAAACGAACAGACTATTTTTAAAGCCAAATAGTTTTTGGAAAAATGAAACTGACAACTGGTATTACAATTCTCCACTAGGAAAAAACACCATATTAAAATGGACCAAATCAGCTGCAGAACAAATTGGGTTAGATACAACATTCAAGAAGATTACAAATTACTCTAACAGGTCAACTGTTGTAAATAGTCTTGTTAAAAATGGTGTGGAAGAACAACAATGATTGAAAATTACAGGACATAAAAGTACAAATTCTATAAAACCATACTTAAAACATTGATCAAGAACATCATGCAAAAATCATAAGCAATATGCGTATAACAAGAAGAAAGAAAATAAAAATGATAATCAAACATCTTTTTCATTTAACCATTGTTCCTTTGCAAATTGTACATTTAATAAATAAAGTTAAAGGTTACTTATTATTTATTTAAGAACTTATCTTACTGAATGTACCTCGGGCGATGATAAATTCTTATAATTTTGTTTATAATTCCCTCAAGTGCATTGCTTTAAGTAACTGCCCTCCGCCCTACGGGCGTCGGGCAGTTACTAAGCAACACACTTTCGGGAATTATAAACAAAATTATTGCGTGATTATCAACTGCCCTTGGTACATTATAACTGATAATGTGAATTATTATTTTGTAATAATAGATAATTTAAAATATGATAGAGTGCAGTAAGAATAGTATCCAACAAGAACAAGTTTTTGTTTAAGGGTAGTTACATAAATAAACTCGAAGAAAGATGTATAATATATTTTGAAAATGTGATTTTGACTAAATAAAAATTGAAATTGGTGCATAATTTGTATAGTTGTTTGGTTTACATACAAATAAAAATGCTAGAAATAAATCTACGAGGTATTAAAGATGGAATTTAAATATTGATATTATAAAATACTCACAATCGGTGAAGAGATTGTTAAGTGCTACGAATTACATTAAAGGCACTAGAGAACTACAAAATTGGATGGAATTGAATTTATTGACTGGCGTGTCGCATAATTACGTGTTCATATTTGACATTGGTGGTTGCATCGTAGTAAAGTAATTCAACTATAACGAGATTTGTGATGGTGTTACCAGAATTGGACCACTTCAGAGGAGATTGCAGAGTACCGAAGGAAATCTAAGAAAGAAACAAGATAAGAGCTGTTGCAGTTATAAACCTGAAACTTACCAGGTTTGGTTGGAGTTGAAGCTGACGTTTGATAGAGGAATTGCAGCCAGCATCAGCAGGGTATTGGAGTTGGTTGACAGGTATAGGCTGTAGGTGTCAAACGAGGACAACATTGGGTTTTGGAAGCAGGAGGCACCGGTGTATGGAATTGTGCAAGTTAAGCTGAATAAGTGACAAGGTTTGTTAATAATTAATATTAAAACATCTATAATATAATTTTCCTTAATGTGTGTTTGTCTGTCTGTGGCACCACATAAAATCTCACGTTCCGGCTTCACAGATGTTTATATTTGTTTAGGTTTTGTGTATCTTATCTTAGGGCTCGGCTCGGAGGTTAACCTTTCGCGTATCCTATTTCACGTGCGCGTAGCGCGCAATTTGCCTGTTTTGAATAAAGATCAATCAGTGAAATACAATAATACAAAGCAATATTTAATTTAATGAATTGATTAATGTAAAAACGCAATTGTCGATACCTGGTTTGATGAGTTTTGGGAATTGGTTTGACAGCAAATGTCATTAACTGTAATATTGACATTCAATTAATAGAGATCTTGATTTGGAGAACCACCTGAGATAAGAGAACTTGATAATTTTTTATTAAAGAATTATTATTTAATTAAAAAGGGCATTACATTAATAAAAGTATAGCTTTATATAGTCATATACATAAAATATTAGCGCTCAAAACGTGAGGAGAATATGAATAGGAAGTAATAGGTCAATAAATGGTGAATTGTAATTTAACAGTAAATAAATATACTTAGTTGTTCAAGTATAACATAACAAATTGACGCAGACAACGTGGGGCAAATTGTAATTGAAATTGTTAGCCAGTTTCCAAGCTATCCTCAACATAGCAGATTGGCGGGCCAAAAACGTGGAGTTTATAGTGGTTGTTAGTCAGTTTATTTATGGCATTAATGAATATAATATATGGTGTTCAAATGGGGGGTTTTTAAAACCATGTTGCTTGACATTTATAAAACATGTCGCCAGTAAAGTGGGGATATTGACATAATAAAAATAAAGAGATTTAATTGTAACTGATAAACCAAGTTTATGGTATATATATATTTCGTATGAGTACATTGGGAGTATTATTAATAGAAATACTATAAACTACAAGTATAAATAAACAATATTTAACATAAACAATATATAAACAAAACCACTACTAAAGCCGACAATGGGCTGACAACTACAGTGACAGGCCGCGTTGCAGCCACTCTATTGCGGACGTTGTCAGTTCATGCAGGTCTTCTAGAGTACCCTCGAATGCTGTTTCTGGGCAGTGCCTTATTATGTGCTCCATGGTCTGTTCTGGGGCACCGCAATGGTTGCATCTGGGAGAATTGATGAAGCCCCACTTGTGCAGATTTTTGTTAGTTCTTCCTTGTCCTGTGCGAATCCTGTTCAAGCTGCACCATTGCTTGCGTGGAAGAAAAAATCCTGGTACGCTTTCAGTAGGATTATGTACTAGGTGACCATTGTTAAATTTAGATTTAGATTCCACGACTGCTTTTTGCTGGCCTGCGCACGTCAGCCCTTTGGGCTTTTTGTACTGTCGGGAGTTTTCAAGTTAGCAGACCGACATCCGTATCTTTTACTAGAGTTGCAATGTCCCCTACTAGCTTGCGGTTGTCAATAGAGTTAAGGCTCCAATCGAGTTGGTGTCTTTTACGCTCTAATGCTGGGCATTCAAAGAGGATATGATAGGCTGTTTCATCATCCTCTTGGCATAGTCTACAAACAGGTTCATCTCTATAGATATTGATCCTGTGCATAAATTCTCTGAATTCTCCGGTGCCTGTTAGTAGACTGACTACTTGCTTGAGTCAAGTTCTGTTCAGTCTCAACAGGGTTTTGGTGGTTTGTGGATTCGGAGTTTTTAGCAATCTTTTGCAATGTGTTGCTTGATTGTAGTTTCTCCACCTTAGTTGGTGTGCGGTATTGACCCATTCATTAATGGCTGAGCGGGCTTGGTTTTTCTGAATGCTTAGACCAGGTCATTGCATTACGGGCTGCTTCTTTTGCGAGCTTGTCCGCCTTTTCGGTTCCTTCAATAGCTTGGTCACCTGGGATCCAGCATAATTTTATTGTATTTCCCTGGCTTAAAGTTTGGATTTGCATTCCTTGACCAGTCTCGATGAAGTACTGAAAGCCTTTAGCGCTTTCAGTGCTGCCTGACTGTCTGAGAGAATGTATATGTCTCGATTGAGCAGCTTCTTTTCTATGCTGATGTTTGCGCATACGTTAATAGCTTGTACTTCAGCCTGAAAGATGTTACAAAACTTTCCTAGACTGACTTTTTCGTTGGTTCTAGGATTGCTACTGTACACACCGAAGCCTGTACCCCCTTTAAACTTAGAGCTCCATCAGTGTAAAAAAATGATGTTCTTATGTGTTGGAGTTGGTAGTTGGTCCGGGTTCCAACTTGTGTGTACAGTAAAGTTCTTTTCAAAGTCATAGGCTTTGATTATAAGATCAGAACCCATTTCTAATATTGGGTTGTTGATGTGTGACATGATCTTGCCATGTCCTAGATTATTAGCTGTGGTCATCCAGTGACCAGTACTTTGTAATCTGTAGGCTGCCATTCTGGCTTCACCTTCCAAGAAGATCCTAACTTTTTAGGTTAGATTCTAGGCAAATTTTATCAAGGTGAATGCGACTGGTAGTTTGCTACCAACAATGACGTCATATACGTACGTGTGGTGAATACGCGTTCTATTTGCAAAACGGTCTTTTTTGTTTTATTAAATGAGACATTTGTCTCACTGGACTGCTAGTCTGTCTACTAATCTTCCCAACGTTTTAAGGAGGAATGACGTTGGGCTAATAGGTCTGTAAGATTTAGCTTCTGCATAGCTGCTCTTACCAGGCTTAGGGATAAACACTACTTTAGTCACTCTCCAGGCTTGGGGAATGTAGCCTAAGGCAAGACTTGCTTGGAACATGTCTTTGAGTCGGTTCAGCAGTATATCTATCCCTTTCTGCAGCATTACGGGTTGTATGCCGTCGTTTCCAGCAGATTTGAAAGGACTGAAGAGGCTAGTTGCCCATCTAGTCCTTTCTTTGCTGACTATTCTCTTAGCTGTTTCCCAGTCTTCCCTCCTATGGGTATGATTGGGTTCAGCCAGAGTAGGTTGTTCCACTGCTCCGGGTAGGTGAGTTTTTATCAAAAGAGATAAAGTCTTCTCTTCCGTTGTAGTGTATTCTCCGCTTTCTTTTTTAAGAGTGCCTATTGGGTTCATGGCTTGCTTTGAGATGATTTTGTAGAGTCTAGCTGTGGATCGCGTGGTCTCCACCTCCTGGCAAAACTTTTTCCAGGCTGCTATCTTAGCTGCCTTGATCTTTTTGCCATAGCCTGTGAGAGCCTTGTGATAGTTCTCCCAGTTATTTGTGGCTTTAGACCTGTTAAACAGACGTCTGACTTCTTGTCTGGTCTTTTCTAGGTCTTGATTCCACCAATTTGTGTGTTTTTTGCTCTTTGCTGACTTGGGTCTATTAGAGGACAGCTACTCTGAAAGGAGTCAATCATGGCCTCTTTTAACCGGTCAGCATTTGAGTCTAAAACTACTTTATTGGGAGATCTAAACTTTAGGTGTTCTATCTTCTCTTGTAGTTTTTGTTTATATAGGTCCCAGTCTGTCTTTCTTGGGTTGTAGTAAACTCTTTGGCTTACTTCCCGTTGAAACAGTTCAAAGGTTATATAATTGTGGTCAGAGAGTGATGGTTCGTCTGAAACTTGCCATTTATTCACTGATTGACTAATTCTCATAGTGGTTATGGTAATATCTATAACTTCATGTCTATTAGTGTTATAAAAGGTTGGAGTGTTACCTTTATTGACTACTACTAGATTGTTAGTTAAGATAAATTCTAAAAGTGACTCACCTCTTATGTTGCAGTTGGAATGTAGACGGAGCTTATAATGGCTTGGTCACAACCTTAATCGTTATTCCATTTTATTTTAATTGTGGTTATGTCTCTAGAACAGAATTCCATTAGTGGTAAACAGTCTAGATTATTTCTTATAAGTATGCATGTTCTAGGACTTGCATGATTATAAATAAGCTTACCTTTAGCACCCCCTAATCCACGGATTTGTCCTTGAACTATCCATGGTTCTTGGATCAGTACTAAATCGATGTCATCTGCTAGCAGCTTTCTGCTTAGATTTGCAGTGGCTAATTTGCAGTGGTGGAGGTTAATTTGGACTACTTTCAGGTGCTTCTTTCCTATCCTTGGAGGGGATAAGGAAAGTGACCTTGTTGAGGCCTAGGTGCGCTACACACTTGATGGATGTTAGTGCTTGTTTTGCCCTGTCATCTATCATTGCTGCGAACGTTCTACCGCCATCTTCTAGTGGAGTGACGTTGAGTATTCTCCAGGTATCGGTCTGGAGGTCTGCCTTCCGTTTGTTCTGTTTTCCCATCAGACGGAGAATAACCTCGTGTTTCTGTTTGTCGTACCACTTGGGGATGTTGAACACTACCCGGATGGAATTAATAACTTTTGCCCGCTCTTTTACCTCCAGCTTGGCATTGGTCCACGGGTGCAGCTTAGGTACTTGCTCACTTAACCAGTGTTTTGTGAGTTCGTCCTTGCACGCAACCAGGTATGTACCAGCTTCGAGATAGTGGCTGGTAAAGAAAGGTGTGTTCTCTTCTTCTTCCATCTGGAAGATGAGATTTATCAGACTGTCTCTGACTAGGTCACCTTGTTCCTTTGTCAGATTGACGTCTGGATATGCAGCAGGGTAGATGGCTATCTTCACCGTAGTGGCTGCCTCAGCAAAATCAAGCTTGCTGGTGCCTGCCTTTGGTGAGGTCGGCTTGTCTACTTTCTGCCTGGGCCTCTTTTTGGCGTTTACCGGGGAGGGAGTGGCTTCGTCAGAGCGTTGCCTCTTTTGTCCCTGGTTGGTTGCAGTTTTTTCCGATTTCGAAGCTGGGTCTGCTGCCCTCTTCTCCATGTTCTGCTTTCTTTTAAAGTTTGGGTCGTACTTAATGCCTTTGGCTTCGCAGGCTCGCTTGGCGCGTTCTCTGCGTTCCTTGGCTGTAAGTTGGACCTTTTTGAGGGACACTTTGCCTAGTTGATCGGCTATGTCCGCTCCGGTTGCGGCCTTTTTCTGCTCGGAAGACTGTCCTTGACTGGAAGTCTGGACTGTCAACTCTGCAGTAGAGGCACACTGTTCCATTTCTGTCTCGGTCACCGAGTGATGACTCCATCAGTGTGTCATCTTCACCCTGTGAAAAAGCAGTTGTTAAATCCATACAAGTGAGTATTTAATGCAACTGTAAAAGGTTTGGCTAAATACTTCTGGAGGGCGCCTGGTATCCAGAAGGCTCCGTTTATGACGCATATTATAAACTCCTGCGCCTACACCTGCTGGTGCTCTGCATTGCACTGGTCGCATAACACATTCGAAAAGGGGATTTTGGAACCAGAAAGGCTGATCTAGACAGCCATGCATTTCTTGAGCCTGGTCCCCCGCCTTGAAATTTAGGATTTTAGGATATTGAGGTTTTCTTCTCTTGGTCCGGGCGGTGAAGCCAAGACCCCCAGCACAGATATCTCCCTTAATACATGCCTACAGCAGAGATATCCATGTATGGTATAACGGCAATGACGTGACCAGAGGTTCGTCTTTGCCGGCATCGTTATCCCAAGTGCAGACCCTTAGCCACGACACGACAGCTGGGTTTGGGGAATGTTTATCGACTTCCCAGTCTAGATCCGTGGGGTTCAGTCTCAACGGGGCCACCACGAGAAGGATGCAATCGCTAGGATCGCATATCACTGATCGTTGCCAGTGATAGCCTGCGGTCTTCCCTGTTGTTAGGCGGGAGGTGCAAGACCTGAACAACTTGGCTGCGCTGCCTCGGCATGAATCTTCACAGCCGTTCAGTTCAGCTGGCAATGCTCAACCCCGACCATTGTTAACTTCTGCTTCTTCCCAGGCTGTTGTCCATATTTCTTGAGCATTAAAATCGGTGGCCAGTTCTTCGGTAGCTAGTGTATAAGGCGGATGTCTAGATTTAAGACGAAGACGTCCTCTGATGATAAAATCAGCATTGGAATGGTTGGGTAGTATCGGCATATGAACGCATTTTTGGTACTGGTTACTGAGGGCTGCTAATCGTCTGATGTTTGCTGGGGCTATGTTACTTAGAACTGGTAGCCAAGGTAGTGGTGTTGACTTTAGTGTTTCTGTAATTATCCTCATTGTCTGATTTAGCTGAACATCTACCAGATTCGTATGTTTGCTATTGAGCCAAACTGCGGCAGAATATTCTGCAGTTGAGTAAACTAAAGCAATGGCTGATGTTCGAAGGACTTCTGCACTGGTTCCCATGAAGAATTAGCTAGCCTTTGAATAATGTTTGTTCGTGTTTTAAGTTTGGCAGCAACCTTTTGCAAATGCGTCTTATAGGTAAGGCTTCGGTCTAGAGTGACTCCGACGTATTTAGGATTGCTATTATGTTTCAGTCGCACTCCGCGAAAGCGAATATCAAGCTGATAGTTTGCTAGTTTATTGTTCAGATGGAACATTGTAACTTCAGTTTTGTTGGGATTAGGATGTAGACCCCACTTGGTACAATACGTGTCTAAAATTTGAAGATCGTTAGCAAGGATGGCTTCAGTTTCTCCAACGCTACGATGTTGTGTGGCTATTGCCATGTCATCTGCATAAATAAACTTTTGAGCAGTGGTATCTGGAATGTCAACGGTATAGATGTTAAAGAGAACAGGTGACAGTACGGATCCTTGAGGCAAGCCATTATTTAGAGATCTGAAACGGGTTTTCTTACCATTCAGATGGACCTGAAAGAGCCTATCGTTTATGGTTAATTTGGTATTAACAATTGTGAATTAAGGAACAAGATTGGAATAAAACAATCATAATTTAAAAACGTATTATAATTAATTTCTTTTTGAGAAAAATAAAGAAATAGAATAGGTCAATCAATAAAAGTAACTAAAGAATATTATAAAGGGTCAATTTGAGATTAAAATATAAAGATTTATAATTGAATAAAAAGGTTAGTAATCAAAAGTGGGTACATTTGAAAATTTTAAAATAAAATATGGCAGACAATAGGATTCCATTGACAATATATGATGAAATAGAAAGAGAATATGAATTACTACAATTAAAGCAGATAACTTTACCGGAATTTTATAAAATGAGAGAGGAAAGATTGGAAAGATGGCATAAGGAAAATATGGAAAGACGGAAAAAGAAGGAAAATGAAAGTCATAAAAGTTGGAAGGAGAGAATGGAGAGCGAGGATGAAGGAAGAGAGAACATAAGAAAGAAGAACGAAGAATATCATGAAAGATGGATAGAGTCAAAAGAGAAAAAGAGAGAAGAAAAACGTAAAAGATGTCAGAAGGCAGGCGAGGAAAGAGAGAATAGAAGAAAGAAGGAAGCCGAGGAAAGGGAAAACAGGTTAAAGAAGGATTTAAAGGAGCCAATCCAGTCAGAGGTGCTGTTAGATGAGGAAGACGATTCTACGGAAAATGGTAAACAGGTAAAATACAATGAAGTGGTAAGTAATAAAGAATTAAAAGGGATAGCGAATGGTGCTGAAGTTGAAGTGGAGGAAATAGATATACAAGGTAAGGGTACAGACAGAGGAAACAAAAAGAGATGGACATTTGGAACATTTTATGCAGATAATGATGGAAAATATGCAAAGAATGGAGAATAGATTGACTAAAGATGCGGAAGAAAGGGAAATTCTATTACAACTTTTAATTCAAAAGAATTTGGAAAGTTAAAACAGGAAAGTAAGAAAACTACTGACGAATTGAAAAAAGATTTGCAACAGGTAATTGAACAAAAGGCAGAGGAAAGTAAGAAGGATGCTGAGGAAAGGGAATGCAGATTACGAGTAGCAAATTCATAATACTGCAGATAAGTTGCAAGAACAAAAAGCACAGGCAGAAAAGATGGAAGAATCCATGAAGGAGCTAAAAGAGGAATTTTATAAAATTAAATTTGAAAATAAACAGTTAGAAGAGATTGTAACACAAACTATAGAAGACAAGTTAGAAAAGAACAAAGAAGAACTTGAAGGAAAATGGAAGGAAGATGAGCCTATGGAAAATAATGTAAGGTAAAACAGAATGAAATAGACATGAATGACAAATTAAAAGTGGTAACAGGAGTTTGCATAATCAATGCCGATAAAAATACGAAAAAGACAAAGAAGGAAAATTGTAAACGATGACTAAAGGAGGAAGCAAAGAAATTAAAACAGAGGCTGCGACGAAAGGAAGTATCGAGGCTTGAAACTGAATTGAGAAAGTTAAAACAAGCAGCTAAAGAAGCAAAGGATGGTAAAAAGACCACTGAAGATTACCTACTTCAAAAGAATATTAAGATAACGAAAATAAACTCGGACGTGTAAATATGTTAAATAGTAATTATTAATGTTTGTTGTTCATAATACAGTTACATAACAAGTTAAATTTATAGGAAACATCTCATACTTAACAATTTATAGAAGTCAAATTAAAATAATTAGAAAGATTTTGCTTAATTAATAACAGTACGATAATTTTGATAATGAAGAATGAAAGAATAGGAAATATTTCTACGATTTACAGGCAAACGGAATGAAAGTAAATGAAAAGATTTGTTATCACTAAATAAAAAGGAAAATGCATACTACAAGCAGAATGTTAAATGTTAAAAGTGACAGAAAATATAAACGAGATGTTAGAATTTTATATTGATTAGTTTTAAATGTGAATATTGTAATGAGAAATGAATAATAATTCAACAATAAGGTGTTATTAGGTAAAACTTGGTTTCAGTACCTAGTATGTGGGCTGCCAAGATAAATAATTGTTGCTGAGCTAAAAAGAGCCAGAAACGAATTAAAAGAGGATTGAAGGTATAATAAATAATTATGAAATAATAATGAATTTGATATATAATTGTAGGTACCCAAAGTAGGTAATTGTTGAATGAAAAGGATAATTAAAGAAGAAGAATTTACATTTTGAAAGTATGATATTAAGAATGAATAACAAGAGGTGTTAAAATGATTAATAAGGAAGCAGGTTAAGTAGAAGATAACATTCAAGAAATTTTATAAACGAATCTTAAGAATTTAATAGTAAAACATATCTGATTGAAGAAGGAATCCTTAAAGAAGTAAAATAATATTAAAGATTGGAATATTTGAATAATTAATAATAATTGTAGAAGAACCTTAGCATGGTAAAAGAATGTGATGATTCATATGAAATATAGCAGAATTTAAATGTTTGCAATTTGTAAATAGAGATCTGTAAATATCACAAGAATTGTTGTTTGTTGGAAATTTTAAATATTTTGTTTCTATAGTGATTTTTAAATAGATAGATGTAAATAGATATTAATTGTTATGAAGGTAGATACTAAGATAGTAGGACGGATTATCAATTTATTAATTAAAAGGAATTAAGAAAAGAAATTTGAAATAAAACCAGTTTATTTAAATATTTTTCTTAATTGAGGAATTATGTTATGATACATGAAGCAGTGTAATTAATTTCAATAAAGAAATATTTAAAACGAATAAGTTTGGAAGAATGATATAATTAAATCTTGATGGGTGTTAAGTTTCAAACATTATTACAAGAATTTTGTTGAGACAATGAGAGAGGAGATTTTGATATTAATTGAATATGTTAATTTAATAGTTAGAGAAAATTTTAATAAGATACAAGCCAATGTAACGATTGACAAATGTGTTATAATGATAATGTGAATTATTATTTTGTAATAATAGATAATTTAAAATAGGATAGGGTGCAGTAAGAATAGTATGCAACAAGAACAAGTTTTTGTTTAAGGGTAGTTACATAAATAAACTCGAAGAAAGATGTATAATATATTTTGAAAATGTGATTTTGATTAAATAAAAATTGAAATTGGTGCATAATTTGTATAGTTGTTTGGTTTACATACAAATAAAAATGCTAGAAATAAATCTACGAGGTATTAAAGATGGAATTTAAATATTGATATTATAAAATACTCACAATCGGTGAAGAGATTGTTAAGTGCTACGAATTACATTAAAGGCACTAGAGAACTACAAAATTGGATGGAATTGAATTTATTGACTGGCGTGTCGCATAATTACGTGTTCATATTTGACATTGGTGGTTGCATCGTAGTAAAGTAATTCAACTATAACGAGATTTGTGATGGTGTTACCAGAATTGGACCACTTCAGAGGAGATTGCAGAGTACCGAAGGATATCTAAGAAAGAAACAAGATAAGAGCTGTTGCAGTTATAAACCTGAAACTTACCAGGTTTGGTTGGAGTTAAAGCTGACGTTTGATAGAGGAATTGCAGCCAGCATCAGCAGGGTATTGGAGTTGGTTGACAGGTATAGGCTGTAGGTAGTGTAGGTGTCAAACGAGGACAACATTGGGTTTTGGAAGCAGGAGGCACTGGTGTATGGAATTGTGCAAGTTCAGCTGAATAAGTGACAAGCTTTGTTAATAATTAATATTAAAACATTTTGAATAAGGATCAATCAGTGAAATACAATAATACAAAGCAATATTTAATTTAATGAATTGATTAATGTAAAAATGCAATTGTCGATACCTGGTTTGATGAGTTTTGAAAATTGGTTTGACAGCAAATGTCATTAACTGTAATATTGACATTCAATTAATAGAGATCTTGATTTGGCGAACCACCTGAGATAAGAGAACTTGATAATTTTTTTATTAAAGAATTATTTAATTAAAAAGGGCATTACATTAATAAAAGTATAGCTTTATATAGTCATATACATAAAATATTAGCGCTCAAAACGTGAGAAGAATATGAATAGGAAGTAATGGGTCAATAAAAGGTGAATTGTAATTTAACAGTAAATAAATATACCTACTTAGTTGTTCAAGTATAACATAACAATATATGTATCATTGCTTTCATAGAAAACTAAGGCATCAAGTAACCATAATTTTTGAAAATGTTAGTTGCCTAATTGCTAATTGTGCCTTGTTTTCTTATAATTGTTCCAGTATCGCTAGTTTTTCTTAGCGAGTAAGACCGTGTTCTTTTTAACAATGAGCTCATTTGGAATTGATATTATGTTTACCCCATCTCTCAATCTGGTATAAATGATGGTTTTTGGAGCTTTGTTTAAAGAAATATATATCTTTCTTTATTTAGCATTTGTTAAGATACAACATAATTAAATTATATATTATACATAAATTCAATAATAAATTAATAATCATTCATATCAACTTATTCCATTATTTCTACTTTTCACAATACATTTTTTAATTTTACCTTTAAAAATATGAATACTACTTGAAACCTTAAAACTATCCTCTAAATTATTAAACATAACGATACCTTTTCTAAAAACTGAGTTAACTTCTCCACTAGTAACTGCAGTTTGCACATACAAGTTATTCCTATTTCTAGTATAATGATCATGGACTTCATTACAATAAACTAAATATTTATTAAAATAAGACGGTAACATTCCTTTTATTAATTTATAAAGAAAAACTAAAACTTGATAACATTATAATAAATAATATAAATAAATTTCAGCTTTACAGGCCTTTAAGGCCCAGAGCTTTGTTGGAGATTTTTCTCCACTCCTTTCTGTCTTTTGCTAGGTTTTCCCAGTCGTTTATTCCTAGCTCTTTGAGATCCTCTTTTATACAGTCCAGCCATTGTCTTTTCGGTCTGCCTTTTCTGTTTCTTCCTTCTGGTTCTTTTGTAAGAAGTATTCTTGGGGTTCTGTCCGTCTCCATCCGTATAATGTGACCTAGCCACCTAAGACGACTCTGTTTGATTACGTTTATTATGCTTGGTTCTCTGTATAGCTCAGTTAGTTCCTTGTTTGTTCTGCGTCTCCAGTAGTCCTCTTCTTTCACCCCGCCATATATTCTTCTGAGAATTTTTCGTTCAAATATACACAATTTACTTATATCCTTTTGCCTTAGAACCCACGATTCACTTCCGAAAGTTACCGTTGGTCTTATAATTGTCTTATACACTTTTACTTTCACTGCACGGGAGATATTTTTCGACATTAGCACTTTATTCATCATCGCTGCACTTCTCATACCACTTGTTATCCTTCTTTCCACCTCGTTAGATTGGTCACAGTTACTGGTTATCTCGGCTCCTAGGTACACTGCCGCTTCCACTCTTTTAAACACTACTTCTTTCTTCCCGTCTTCGCTTTTCACTTTTAGGTGCTGCTCGTGTTGTTGAATTGTTGTTCCGCTTATCATGTAATTTGATTTTTTTTCATTAATTATTAGGCCAAACTTTGCTGCCTCGACTTGGATCTTTTTTAGTAAACTTTTTAGTTCTTCTTGTGTCCTTGTTATTATGGTTAGGTCGTCGGCATATGCTATCAGTTGGTATGGTTTGTTAAATATGTTGTTGCTTTGTCTAATTTTGCAGTTTCTTATGATCGTTTCCAGAACTATGTTAAAAAGTGTTGTTGATAACGGGTCTCCTTGTCTTAAACCACCCGCTGTTTCAAACTTTCCCGATAGCTTGTTTTGTATTTTAACCTTGTTTGATGTTTGACTCAACGTCATTGCCACTAATTTTATCATTTCCTCTGGTATGTTTAGCTTTTTCATTGCTCTTAGTAGACCTTTTCTATCAATTTTATCGTATGCCTGTTTGAAATCGAGGAACAGTATGTGAAGCTGTATATTTTTTCTCTCACACTTTTCTTGGATTCGGCGCATGGCGTGGATTTGGTCTATCACCGATCTATTCTGACGAAATCCGCATTGGTACTCTCCTAACACACTCTCAGCTAGTCCTTTCAGTCTGTTGTTAATTATAGTTGCCAATAATTTGTATGTTACATTTAGTACTGAGATAGGCCTGTAGTTCTCACAATTCAGTCGGTCTCCTTTCTTGTGTACGGGACTTATCACTGCTTCCCTCCATTCCATTGGCATATTTTTTCTTTCCCATATTTTTTTTATTAGGTCCAAGAGTTTTTCTGTTAGCATTGGTCCTCCATGCTTTATAAGTTCGGCTTGAATCCCGTCGGCTCCTGGACTTTTGTAATTTTTCATTGCTTTTATTGCTTTTTCCACCTCATCTTTTGTAGGCGGAGGTATTTCTTTTTCTGTTTGTGTAGGGTTCTCCGTCTCCAGTTCTTGCGCTGTATGTTCTATTGTCGACAGTACATCTCTATAATATTCAAGCCACCTGTCCACAACTTCTTCTTCCCCTCCTATAATCTTACCACTTTTGTCTCGGCACATGGATACTTTTGGTTGGTAACCTCGTTTTACGACCCCAACTTTTCTGTAGAAGGTTCTCATTTGTAGCTTGTTGTGTGACTCTTCTATTTCTTTCAGCATACATAGGTGATATTCCCTCTTCTTTGCTCTGCAGGTCGTTTTAGCTTCTCTCCTTGCTTCGTTATATCTTTCTTGGTTTTCTCTCGTCTCGTTTCCAATCATTCTTACTTTAGTTTCTCTCCTTTTTTCTAGGATTTTTTCGCATTCTTTGTCGAACCAGGGTTTTCTTTTTTCTTTTTCCTTCGGCTTTAGTTCTTGTTGGGCTACCTTTATTATTACTTCTTTCACCGCTCTCCATTCTGCTTCTACTTCTGTGGCGTCGTTTGTATTTCTTAGGTGTTCTTCTATTTGTTGTATAAATTTTTGTTCTACTGCTTGGTTTTTTAGTTCTTCTGGGTTCCATCTTCTTTTCCCACCTGATTTTTCCTCCTTCCTCTTCGGTATCCATTGTTTGAGGTTTATACGTACCATATAGTGATCCGAGTCTGCGTCAGCACCCCTGCAGCTCTTTATGTCGTCTATGCAGGTTGTATGGATTTCCTCAATGAGGACGTGGTCTATCTGGTTGGTAGTTTTACCATCTGGGCTCCTCCATGTTCCTTTATGAATTTCCTTGTGCTTAAGATACGTTGCCTTTATTACTAGTTTTTTATCAGCTGCGAAGTTTATTAGCTTCTGCCCGTTATCATTTGTGTTTAGGTGCTTGCTATGCTCTCCGATCATTGGCTTATTCCTTTCTTCCCTTCCCACTTTCGCGTTGAAGTCCCCCAAAACGATTTTTACGTCATATTTTGGAATTTTTTCATATTCTGTGTCCAGTTGTTCGTAGTACTGTTGCTTTTCTTCTTCTTCTTTTTCTTCCGTAGGAGCATGTGCGTTAATTATACTAATTTTCCGGAATTTCCCTCTGATTCTCAAATAACATAACCTGTTACTTATTGCCTTGAAGTCTATTAGTGCGTTTCTTATTGATTTTCTTATTAGGAATCCGTTCCCTAGTCTGTTTTCTAATCCTCCGCTGTTCATTAATGTGTAGTTGTCTATGTCCATGATTTGGTTTCCTTTAATATTTGTTTCTTGTATTGCAATAAGGTCGATCTCATATCTTTCTAGTTCCTTTGTTAATTGTTTCAGTGCTCCTTCTTCGTTTATGCCTCTTAAGTTCCAAGTGGCCATGGTTAATTGCTTACTTGTTTTCCTTCTTATGTTTTTCTTCAGATCCTTTTTCATGCCTATTTTTGTTGCCGTTAGTCCGTCCTTCATACTTTTAGTTATTAATTTATTCGGTAGTTTTTTGGATCCTTATCCGTGGTACGTTTTAGGCTTCCTCCGTTCTCCTCTGACCATTCGTACTTGAGGTCATCAACTTCTAATCTCCGGTAGCCTACGCGGGTTCTTTTGCCTTTGGATCTTGCTTCTCTGGCTACTTTCCGTATTTCAGCCTGTACAGTTTGTTCCTCTTGGGTCAGGTCGTTATCTATAAATATTCGTTTAGTTCCTAGTTTGGGTTTACGTTTCAAAACTTCTAATTTTTGTTCAAAGTATTTGAGTTTTACTATTGTAACCTGCTGCTCTTCTTTCCCCACTTTGAAAGCTTCTTCTACATCTGTCCTCACGCCCAATTCATTTTGTAGAAATGCAGCAACTTCTTGTTTTTTATTTTCTTCATTGAAGCTTGTTCCTTTAATAACTAAATTGTTTTTCTTTTTATACTTTTCTTGGTTCTCTAATTTCCTTTTCATTATCTCCATTTCTTTACGTAGCTCATTCCTTTCTGATTCCCATTCCACTTCTTTCTTTATCATTTCCTCTTTAAGGGTTCTAATTTCCTCGCCATAAGTTTTCATTTGTTCCTTAATAGTTCTTATATCGGTTTTTGTACTACCGGTATCTTGTCTTATTTCTTTCAATTGTTCAGCTATTCCGTTTATTAATTTTTCTAGGTTCTCCATATCTGTAGGAAGGTCGTTTTCTTGTTGTTCTATGTTTCTCCTAACTATTGTTGAGGGTTTCGGGCTCCCGCGCTAAGTTTAAGGATTATACTTGTTCGTCGTTTTTACGTGTTTGCGCGTCTTCGCACTAGAAATTCACGACCTACCCGTTATCCTATCGGTGTTTATTACGGAAATTTCCTACGTTCTTGTTGGCCGGCACGAAATTGAATGCACCAATCTCTGCTGACTTAGATTATGACGGGTGCCGTGACGTATGCGTCTGGCCTTTCGTCCGCGATCCGCGAAAAAGAACCCAAACCACAATGACCTTCCGCGCTTTTGCTGTAATTTTCCGCGTTCGTTTCACTTTGTCACTTTAGGTTTTTTCGTACTAGTATGTCTCTGCACTTGGGTTTAGCGACTGTACACTTCACAAACTTTAACACTCACTCTGCTTTTAAATATCACGATTATTTCGCTCGAGTCAGGGCTGCGTGTGACAGCTTGCTGACGTCGCGTAAAGTGCATATACAGTGCGTAAATTAAGTATGGAAACGGTGGTATTATTTGAATACGGCCATAGATAGAACTCTGAAATTTAGTATAGAAGTAAAACATACGGTTTTCTACTAATATTCGTGGTTCCAATTTTTTTGTCGATCGTTACGACTGCAGCACGGCCAACTTGATTATTTTTTTAAATTGAAATGGAGGTCGAAAGTACCATCATTAGAAAGCTGTTTTTGTGTAGAATCCAACGATGTAGCACTTGATATGGCAGTTTTGAAAAATAACTTCACTATACCAAAGTAAAGGTTGTAGATAAAAACTTATTAGATAACTGAAACCGATAGTAAGCGCTGAAAATACAACAATGCCACTGTTGTTTAACAAATATTGAACGTCAAAAATTATAAGGGTTGTTTGAATTTGCGTAGTTAGTGAGAAAGTACCATGGAAAATCTTACAGAAAAGGAGAGAATAGAGATTCTCATGATGATAGGGTATGGTGATAGAAGACGTAGTTATGCGGAAGTATGTAATTTATTTAATGCAACATACCCTAATGGTTAAGTGGGTATTCTTCATAAATGTACTGTTTAAAGTTGAAAAACAAAACAAAGCATTCACCGCCAACTAAATTTTCACCATATCTAGCAAGCCGTTGAAAGTAATATTCTCAAAGTTTAATTTGGTATAGTGTAGTTATTTTTCAAAACTGCCGTATCAAGTGCTACATCGTTGGATTCTACACAAAAACAGCTTTCTAATGATGGTACTTTCGACCCCCATTTCAATTTAAAAAATAATCAAGTTGGCCGTGCTGCAGTCGTAACGATCGATAAAAAAATTGGAACCACAAATATTAGTAGAAAACCGTATGTTTTACTTCTATACCAAATTTCAGAGTTCTATCTATGGCCGTATTCAAATAATACCACCGTTTCCATACTTAATTTATGCACTGTATGTGTTCGCGTTTTAATTTTACTTTATTTAGAGGAATGAACTTTCTAATAAGCGAAAGTTTTTATAGTGCCATAAAAACGTTTAACCAATTACCAGACCCTATTATTAATTTAAATAACTAATTTTATCAATAAACTAAGAGTTTATTTTGCATCGAGTAACATCTGCAATTAATTAATTATATACATTACTTACTTATAGACGTACATAAATATACTAGAGAGGCTCCAAGCAGAGGTGAAAAATCTATAATAGATTATGTGCTGATAAATAGAAACTTCAGGCGGGAAATAAGAGACGTTCGAGTTATAAGAGGACCTGAGATAAACAGCGATCATTACCTGTTAAAAGCGAAAGCGACAATAAGTTGCCAGGAGGCGAGCAATGATAATAATAATAATAGAAATAAAGTAGAACTTCGAAATAACAATAGTAAGGAGGCAATCAAAAATTACAGACTAATGACAAGAGAACTAGCGATTAAGTATACCAAGATTTGACGGAAATAATTGAAGACGACAAAAAAGTGGTGCAAGATGTCTTTCATCTGATGAATGTGGCCCAGGATGGGCTCAGTAAAGTTGAGAAGGTAATAAGAATTGGTGCTAAAAAGACAGGATCCTGCAGACCATTGAAGGTTGTCTGTGCTGATCAGACTTTTGTTAAACAAGTAATAAAACATAAGAAAAAACTGGCAAGATCAAATTATAAAATTAATTTAGATCAGACTGCCATGCAAAGAGAGCAGTTTAAAAAAGTGTTGACTAAACTTCAAGCTAAAAATGAGGAGGAAAATGATGGCTATACCATTCGGTACATTGGTGGATGTCCTAAAGTAATGAAAAAGGACAGCCAGATAGGTAACAACTCTGGCAATACAAGAAAAAACTAGTCGATACTCCATTGCAAATGTACTATCAAAATGTGGGTGGGCTTCGCACCAAGATAGCAGAGTTGAACTTAATGCTAAGTTGTTCTAATTATGATATTATTGTTATTACGGAAAGCTGTCTGAATGAAGACATCTTTTCGGAGGAACTTTGTTGTACCAATTATAATATTTTTAGAGCGGATAGAAATGTTCTAATTACAACAAAAAACAGAGGAGGTGGTGTATTGATATTGGTAAAAAGTCATATACAAGCTTCAATCATCAGGAAGACTGAAACTCATTTTGAACAATTATTTTTGTCATGTACATATTTTGGCTCAAAATTTGTTGTCGGTGGTGTATATATACCACCAGGATCTTCTGAGGATCAGTACAGTGATCACTGCCTGGCTGTCGAGGAAATTTGTTCCACGTATCCCGGCACAAAGTTCTACATGGTGGGTGACTTTAATCTAAAAAGGATGCTGTGGTCAAACGCTAATAAGGCAGAACTCAGACAGGCCGACCGCGACCGTCCAAAATTTCAAACCCATGTAAGCATATGGAAAGCATCACACTGAACCGACCGACTTCTTACGTGCGCGATCGTCCACGACCGATCAGTTTAAAATTCGAATTTGTTGGAAATGTGATCGCTCTGGTCGAAGCGGTCGATCGTAAGTGAGGTTATAATACATATCATTACCGTTTGAAGTTTGATAGTTATTAATAAAAAGAATGACAGAAGGTAAATATTTAAACCATTAGTAGGATATGTATTTTTTTAATGGTTAATCAAATATTACATGAAATATAATAGATTATCAGACGCATTTATGCAACATAGTTTGTTGTAGTACAAATTTATTATAATACGTAATTGGCAAGCTAAAGTGTTGGACTTTATAGTAAATTGTAGTAAATATTAATTTATTTACAAGCACAAGACGTTAATTCCTGGAGTGTGGAAGAGATTGACCAGCTCATTTGTCTTGTTCGATCTAATGACGTGCTGTATAATCAAGCACTTCCAGGTTACGCGAATCGGGAAGTAACAGAAAAGCTTTGGAGCAATATAGCTGCCCGAGTTAACAAAACATGTAAGTAATGAAACCTTTCATTTTTATTTAATTTGTACTTACCTGTATCATATTGTTACAGCACAAGCAACTGTAAAGAAATGGCAGGTGTTGCGTGCTGGATATAGGAAACGCAGAAAAGATTATTTACCTGGGCCGTCAGGAAGTGCTAGTGTGAAGAAAAAAAAGTGGGCATATTTTGATTCTTTGGAGTTCTTAGAACGCTATCTCGAAGATCGCAAATCGACAACCAATGTTCCAGAAGAAATATTAGATATTGCCGACTCTCAAATTTCTTCACCTCTTGATACTGACAATGGCAGTCGGTGTCATAGCCGGACGTACACGTTGGGCGAAGACGGAGTGCTACAACTAATGGAAACTGAGGAGAATGCAGAAGAGCAAATCAATGAACCATCAGTCAGCGATATGGAGCCATTCAATCAGACAGAGCAGAAAAAAGGAAAGAGAAAAGTTAAGAATGCTAGAGAAATGGCAGATGTGCAGATGGCTGAATATATCAGCATTTTGAAAGAGAAGCATTCAAAAAAAGATAAAAAGTCTTCTATGGAATACTTCTTTTTAAGTTTGACTGATGAAGCAGAAGCCCTGTCACCTCAACAGCAAACAGTTTTTAAAATTAGAGTTCTCGAATTATTACATGAGTTAGGTAATAAATAACCTCTTGTATTTATAATGTATTTTGCAGTAAAATATATGATCTACCAGACGTTACTTATTATATTTATCAAAAAAGATATATACAAAAATCTTTAAATATTTTCTTCATCATTAAGAACATGTTGATCTTGCCATGCCACCTTCCCATTGGTAACAAAATAGTCTGAAAATCTATCTCTAACATTTCTTGCTCTGGCGGTAGATTGATTTACATTTGCCCTTGGTGAATCTTGTGTTGGTGTGTTACTTGAAAAGTTAACAAATGTTCCGAAATTATTAGGTAGATTATTATTGTCTTCGAATGCAGTGCAGTCCACGGTTCTGATCATGTTGTGAAGGACAACTCCAGCTAAAATGATTGCATCTACTTTATCTGGATGTACACTGATTGCAGTTTCGAATATTCGAAACTTTGATACTAGTATTCCAAAAGCACATTCTACAGTACTTCTTGCATATGAGAGTCTGTAATTAAAAATTCTTTTCTTGTTATCTAGCAATTTACGAGGATATGGCTTCATAAAATTTTCCGTTAGCCTAAAAGCTTCGTCTCCAATGAAGACATGAGGCAAAGCCGTACCATTTTCTTCAATTGGGGAATTCTCTGGTAAATCAAGTTTCTGTTTTTTGAATAATTTTCCAAATTCACTATTATCAAATATTCCTCCGTCACTGTTTTTGCCCATTGAGCCCACATCAACTATTAGAAATGTATAACTCGAGTCCACAATACTTAATAACACAATTGAATGAAAATGTTTATAATTATAATATAAAGAACCACAATTTGTAGGTTTTTTGATGCGTATATGTTTCCCGTCTACAGCGCCTACGCAGTTGGGAAAAGATTTATTTTTCAAGAAGCCTTGGGCTGTTGAGATCCAATCTTTTCTTGTTGGATACTTTAGATACACATCTTTTAATGATATATAAATAATGTTCAGCATGCCATTAATTATGATTGATAATTCGTTGGCACTAATTCTCCACCGATATGACGCCGACGCAAACGATTCACCGTTAGCTAAATATCTGAAGCAATGAAAACACATATTAGAGAGGATATAAGGAATCAAAATATCTACAATCAATCCTATCCTACCTTATGGTCACAGTAAGTCTTTCCAGGAAACTTATACTTTTTCTGTAGTTTGTGTGTCCAATGTGAAAATTCGGTTCAACTAATTGAACTAAGAGCTTAAAGCACTGCTGTGACATTCTATAGTAATTTTGGAATTTGTCTTCGTCACTCCATAATTGAGAACATAAAATAAAAAATTCTCCCTGTTGTTCTCGGTTTAAAAAAATTTCTCGAACCCACACATTACGATTTACTTTTGCTCTCTTGTGTAACATATACATTAGTACAACCTCTTCTTCTGAGTCACTCATTTTGTTGAAGAACATCGTAATACTTATTAAAGACAACACAAACAACAACTTAAGGTTTCGTTTTCCTCTAATAAATTGAGGTTATGTTTTAAAATCGCGCGGCACTTCGGATATTTTGATCGCAACAATTCGATCTACGCTGTGTGAGGTTACTATTTTAAAACGGTTGATAAACGATATGGTCGCTCGTGATTGATCGTGGTTAATCGTCCACGGTCGGTTCTGTCTGAGTTCTGCCTAATGGTGTCCAAGTAGTGTGTCCATCGAATTCACCAGCCATGTACCTTGCTCAAATGTATGGTTTTTATAAAATGTACCAAATGATTGATATACCTAATAGCAGAAATGTGTTCCTGGATCTACTTTTTACCACTGACAACTCGTTGAAATGCTATAAGTCTCTGGATCCACTTTTTTGTGACTCTGTTTATCATACGTCCTATACCTGTGATTTTAGAGTAGGCAATGTAGGGTTAGATTCACTTAGAGTAGAGGAATTTTACTTTGATTTTAAGAATGGTAACTATCAGGGTTTAAATGATTATTTGTTTTCTGTAAACTGGGAAAATATTTCAGAATTCTATAACATTTTAAATTTTGGAATTCAATGTTTTGTGCCACAAAAAAAATTTTAAACATCAAACTTTCCTTCATACTTCTCGGGCGAATTAAGTAAATTGATATCACTTAAAAAGAGTAAACATAAAAAATATAAACTGTCTCATAATGAAACTGATTATCATGAATTTACTATGCTAAGGGCCCAATGTAAAAGATTAAGCCAGAAGTGCTATAGAAGCTATCTTGCTACTATAAATGAGAACTTGACTAGTAATCCAAAAAACTTTTGGAATTTCATTAATAAAAAAAATAGCGTCAAATAATATTACAAAAAATATGGTTTTAAATAATTTTGTTGCTACTGATGGTCAACAAATTGTTGACTTATTTGCTACTCATTTTTCTACAGTCTATTCGAATGCAAAGACAACTCCTCCTGAAAAATCTATTAGCCAAATTAACAGAGACAGTCCTGTTATATGCCTATCTGAGGTATTTGAGAAGCTAGAGTCTCTGCCTAATAAACTGATGATTGGGCCTGATGGCATCCCAAATATTTTTTTAAAACAGTGTAAGTATTCACTATCTCAGCCATTGTGTAAGCTCTTTAACTTATCTCTCACTTCTGGAATATTTCCAGACTTTTGGAAGGAAAGTTATATCTCACCTATTTTTAAATCAGGGTCAAGAAATGATATAAAAATTACCATAGTGTATCCATAGTGTCATCTATCCCTAAGGTCTTTGACAGCCTCATGTTTAACGATTTGAACTGGCATTGTAAAGAGATCATTGTCGATGAACAGCACGGTTTTAGAGGGGGTCGTTCTACACTGACAAATTTACTTGTATACCATAGCAGGTTGTCGGATGCCTTGGAGACGGGGTATCAAGTGGATGCTGTGTATACGGACTTCTCCAAGGCATTTGATAGGGTCAGTCACTTGTTATTAATTGAAAAGTTAAGGAACATAGGTTTTTCTGATAGATTATTAAAATGGCTGCTTAGTTTTCTTAGTGATAGGAGGCAAGTGATTAAAATTGGTAATTTTATATCTAAGATGATTGAGGTATGTTCTGGGGTCCCCCAGGGAGGACACTGCTCTCCATTGCTGTTCAATCTGTTTGTTAATGACCTTAAAAATGTCTTGAAGTATTGCAAGTTCTTAATGTTTGCTGATGATCTCAAACTTTTTTCAGTTATTGTTAATGAACTTGATATCAGTTTATTACAAAAAGACCTTGATAGGCTTTCTCAATGGTGTCAGAGTAATTTGTTAGATTTGAATATAGATAAATGTTTTCAGATTTCTTTTAATAAGAAAAAAAATAGAATACCATCAATTTACACAATAAACGGACAGAAACTAAAAATAAATGATGTGGCTAAAGACTTAGGTATACTGTTTGATTCTAAATTGAAGTTTAATAATCATATAGACCAATTGGCAGTAAAAGCAAATAGAATGTTAGGTTTTACTCTTAGAAATTGTAGGGGGTTGTCTTTGCAGGCAGTAGGATCGGTATATGTTGGGTTAGTGAGATCACAACTTGAGTAGGTTCAATTGTATGGACTCCCCAGTATAATGTCTATAAGTCATTGCTGGAGAGTGTGCAAAAAAAATTCTTGATATATTGTAATTACATGTTCAATCTAAATCTCGTTGCTAACCATGATTACTCTCAAATATTAGATTATCTTAAGCTGCTTCCATTGGACAAAAGAAGAACAATGTTTGACATTTGCTTTATTTACAAGTTATTGAATGGTATTTTATTCTGTCCAGATTTACTATCACAAGTTAAATTTTCAATTCCCCAGAGAGTGCTTCGACAAAATAATTTATTTTATATTGGGTTCCATAGAACTAATTATGGCAAAAACTGTTTTTTGGATAGATCTCTAGATTTTTTAAATAGTGAGGAAAGGTTGGATGTTTTTAATAGTTCATTTAGATGCTTTAAGAGCTCCTTATTAAAATTACTTTAGTGTGGTTTTGCTAGTATACACTTTTTGTTACAAGAAGTATGTAGTTTATGATGAAGTATTATATACCTTTAATTTTTAAGTGTAGACATAGCCTGTATTTAAAATGTACTTTAATTTTTGTAATGAGGGTTTCCCGTTTAAAATAAATTTAAAAAAAAGAAGGTAGAGAAAATGATAGAAGAGACATGAACTAACAGATATTGTAATGTAGAGGAAGCATGGGAAACCCTCAGAAACATCCTAATTAGTGCAGGAAGAGAAATATGTGGAGCATCGAAAAGAAATAGAAACAGTAAACAAACGGCATGGTGGAACGACAAGGTTAAGAAAAAAGTTAAACTAAAGAAAGAAAAATGGAAAAAATATCTACGCAATGGGAATAATACTACGTACCAAGACTACAAAAGACAAAGAGAAAGAGTAAAAGAAATAGTACTAGAAGCAAAAAAAGAATCCTGGGAGGAATTTGGGAGAAAAATGGAAATTGGTTTTCATACCAACCAGAAATTATTTTACAAAACATTGAAACAGATAAGATCGGGGAACACGATTGAAGTAATCAAGCAAATAAAGGATGAACATGACACAATACTAACAGTGAGGGAAGACATAATAGAAAGATGGAGAAGATACTTTGACAAGCTACTGAACAAGGAAAACAATGTGGATATTAACGAAAGAATCTATAGCATAGAAGAAACTCAACAACAAAGGGAACACATACAATTAGACGAGGTCAAGGATGCCATAAAGAGACTCAAAAAAGGAAAGGCCGCCGGGCATGATAATACAACAGGAGAAATGTTGAAGAACATGGGCGAAAAAAGAGTCCAGATGTTAAAAAATATATATGGCGTGGGAGGAAGAGAGAGTACCACAAGACTGGGAGATAGGGGTCATTGTACCAATATTTAAGAAAGGAGACAGAAGAGATTGCAACAATTACCGAGGTATCACCCTGCTGAGCATAGCATCAAAGGTATATGAGAGAATTTTGGAAACAAAACTGAGTCGGGAAATAGAACCACAGCTTGAACAGTCACAAAGTGGTTTCAGGAAAGGCAGGATCACGCAGGACCACATATTTATGATTAAACAGATAGCGGAAAGAATAAATAACACAAATGATGAAACATACCATGCTCTCCTGGATCTGGAAAAAGCATTCGACGGAATATCGAGATCAATTATAGAAGAAAGCCTGATCAAAAGAAAAATTAACACGAAATTAATAAGAGCAATAATGAGCATGTACAAAAACAGCAGGAACATTGTTAGAACGGATAATATGCAATCACGCGAGTTCTCGGTAAATGAGGGTGTGCGCCAAGGTGGGGTTTTGAGTCCAATTCTATTCAACATAGTGATGGACGACGTAATAAAACAAGAGAGGAAACGAACATCTTCAGTGAATGTGAGGTACGGAAACCTAGAACCAGTGCGGATCAGTGAATGTGCGTTTGCCGACGACCTTGTTATATTTACGAGAAGTGAAATAGAATTGAAGAGAAGTATAGAGATATGGAATGAGAAATTAGCAGAGAAGAAGTTAAAGATAAATGAAGAGAAAACTAAAATCATGGTTAGTAGAAAATTGGATACAAAAGTCAATATTAAGCTAAATGGAAAAGCAATAGAGCAAGTTGATACCTTTAAATACCTGGGAGTACGACTAGATAGTAAAGGAAGTCATGAAATAGAAATCAATGATAGAATAGAGAGTGCATCGAAGGTGTACCACAGCCTCAGAAACAGTTTCCTGGGAAAAAGAGAAGTGTCAGTAAAAGCAAAAATGAGCACATGTAGAGCTGTATTTGTACCTATACTAACGTTTGGTTGTGAAAGTTGGGTGTTAACGAAGAGGCTAAAGAGCAAGATCCAAAGTACTGAAATGAAGTACTTAAGAAGAGTATTAGGTGTCACAAGCAGAGATCGCATAAGAAATGACTCTATCAGAGAACAACTAAAAGTGCAACCAGTAGCAAGGAGGATCGAGGACTGCCAATTAAGATGGTATGGACACCTCAAAATCAGGCAGTAGCGAGCGGCTTGTTAACGATATTAGTAATTAATTGATGAAAGCACAGGAGAATTCCGCAACTTTCTTCATAACTCATCAGTGGATTTTGACGTCCTCATTAATATGATTCGGCCAAAAATCAAGAGAATAGATACAAAATTCAGACAAGCAATTCCAGTAGAGGTGCAAATCAACGAACAGGCGAATTGCCGACACACAACGCACAACACACATTTGTGCGCAGAAAAACGATATGCCTTCATTAAATTTGCGCCGCAAATAAGTGTGCTACATTTTGAAATACAACACACAACGTACATATTTATTAATGCGGACGCGGCTTTAAGGAGCACCTGTATGAAACATTTCATAAAAGAAGAATAGGACGAAGGGTCCCATTCCATATGGCCTCCTAAGTCACCCGACTTAACTCCTTTGGACATTAATATTTGGGGTTACTTAGGAAGTTTAGTGTACACATCAGTGGATAATCTTGCCGACTTGCAACAGCAAATTGAATAAAGTTGTCAAAACAATTCGAGCAAGGCTGGGGTTTTTCAAAGGGTGCAGGGTTCCTTCTTGAGAAAGTGTAAATCCGTGTCAATATGGAAAGAGGGCATTTCTAACATCGTCTTTGTTAATTGTGAAACAGAAAATTAAAAACAGTTCATTTGCAGACCCATGTATCTTAAAACATTTTAACTAATTTTCAATCGTATTTATTTATTTACCTATTAGGGATATAACAGGACAAACCCAATACCATATCTGCTTATACATTAATATAAAACTAAATGTAGGATTACTTTAAATGTGAAAACTAAAAAAACTGTCCAACTCATAAAAATATACATGGTAAAGGCCAAAATAAACACATTAATAAAAAATTATATAAATACTAATTTAGTAATTTAGCTCATCCAGAAAACACCTTGGAATATAGCATTTTTTTTAAATTTCAGGAAGGTCAAATAAAAAATATCAATGTCCAAAAACAAATTGTTGTATGTTCTGCACATTCTTAAGATAGGATAGTTATTGAATGCGAATGTGTTAAAACAGAGGATGTTAAACAATGGCGGAAATCGTAAAGAGTGAGGTGGAGCATTGAAATTAATGTACAGGCAGACCTCGCCGTTCGAGGGGGTTACGTTCCAGAAGAATGCCGCGAAGCGCAAAATCGCAATGCGCAAGTAAACACATAAATGATAGAAATGGGTTTAGGTTCCATTAACTAGATTTATTTATACTATGCAACCTCAAAAAACCAAAACTCTTCTGCGTTTTTGTCTGGCAAAGCTGAAGCAGAAACTTTACGCTTTGATGACATGGTTTTTCGTGTTTTAGAAATTAAACTCATTTGAATTTTCGACAGAAACGCTCGAGAAGACAGTAAAGCTTGAACTAAAATTCCATACGTAACATAAGTCTGCCACTTGAATCTGGAGCTAGAATGTCCATTTGTTTATTCAAGTTATAATTTTACAATTTATTTCAGGTCCGATTTGGTAATAAGAGATTCAAAGGAATAGGCTCGCTCGATAAGTGTGTTTACAAGTTCATGATAAATAATGTTAATTAGGTGTTCATGACATAAACCGTATAAGTCTGCTTTATTTACTTACTTATAAAAGTCAGTAATTTGACGTTGACTTTAAATCGCTGTTAAAATAAACAAAAGCTCATCAAAATGTTGGCGCTTATGACATATTATTCATTAGTAAACAAATTTTTATGCGCTTTTGTTTATTTTAACAGCGAATTAAAGTTAACGTCAGAATAGTGGCCTTCATAAGACCGGTCGTTAGCGTGGAAAGTTGAAACAGTTAACAATTCCATCCACAAACGGCAAAGCAATCCGCGAACGGCAAAGAAAAGGGAGCACATAAGTGCCCTGCGTAAAATCAAATCAGCGAACCGCAAAGGCGCGAACGGCGAGATCTGCCTGTATTGTAAAATTTGGGGACAATCGATGACTGAGTTTACTATTTTGTAGAGAAGCATTACATTGGCTAGTTTACGTCTCTCTGCTAAACTTAACATCCTCTGCTGCTGAATACTACTATTATAAAATTGATGGGTATATCAGTTTCATATAAATGTTTAATAAATCTTTTCTGCACTCCCTCTACTCTATAGATATAAACAGAATATTGTGGATTTCATATAGTAACATGTGAGCAAATGAAAATGAAATCAAGCTTGGCTTTGAAATATTTGTTGTATCAATAATATGTTGATGGCACTGTAAGTCTATGTCAAATTCGAGGTTAGCAGGTTAGGTTTTACGTCAATCTGTGTCAAAACTGACGCAAAACCTAACCTACTGACCTCGAATTTGACATAGACTTACAGTGTCACCAACATATTACTCATACAACAAATATTTCAAAGCCAAGATTGATTTCATTTTTGTTTGCTCACATGTTACATGCATAATTGATAATACTATTAATGTAGGAGTAATAAACACATGTGTTTTGAGATTTTGAAAAAGCTTTGCAGTTCTTATAATGAAATCCAACAACCTATTAGCTTTTTTGGTAATGTAATCTATATGGATATCATAAATCAGTTTACCATCAAGAATAACACCGAGGTCCCTGATTGTTTCGGTTGTCTTTATGTATACGTTGTGAAGTTTGTATTGAAATTTTATAGGCTTCTTATTTTGTGTAAAACTTATATGGTCGCATTTATCAATATTTAATTTTAATTTATTTTCTGAACAATAATTTTGAAATCTAGTTAAATCGTCTTGGATTTTAGAACAATCTGATACTGATTTAATTGTGTGATAAATTTTGAAGTCATCGGCATACAATGATGTTTCACAAAACTGAAAAATGTTATTAATGTTGTGCAAATAAATGTTGAATAACAAAGGACCAAGGTGTGATCCCTGGGGCACTCCAGACTTAACGTCAATGTATTTTGATGTGTACCCTCTCAAGACTAACAGCCTGTGAACGATTCGATATATATGAAATAAACCAACGAAGCAAGTCACCATGCACACCAACCTCAGCAAGCCGCCGACCCAAAATCTGATGATTTATTTTATCGAACGCCTTGCTGAAATCGGTGTACACGGCATCCACCTGAATTCGTTCATTCAAAAATCTATATATTCAGTATATTCAATTAGATTTGTAGTAACTGATCTTCCGCTAAAAAATAATTGCTGTTGAGTTATTCAAAAACTTTTGCGAGTATTGAAAGCTTAGAGATAGGTCTATAACTTTTCACCTTACAAACATCTCCAGATTTAAAAATTGGCACAACGATAGCTTTTTTCCATTCAGAAGGAAAATTTTCCTCTTTGAGAGATCTATGAAAGTTGATACATAATGGTGATACCACACTATGTGCACAATTTATAAATAATGAAGCAGGCAAATTGTCGGGACCACAACCCTTACGTGGAACAAGTTTTATTAATTTATTAAAAATGTTTTCATCTGTAATACGGATAGAATGTATTGAATTATTATTTGTTGAATAGCTATTATAATCAACATTAACAGCATCACCAATATCATCTGAATCGAATACAGAAACAAAATAGTTACTAAACAATTAGCACACAGGCTGGCCCCCCAAGGCTGATACACCAGCAAAAACTACCGTGCTAGGAATACTATTTTGTGCAAATTTCCATAAATATTTTGGATTATCGCGTACAGCCTGTTCGACTAAATCAGTGTAGGCTTTGAAATCCGGCTCAATAAGAAATTTTGATCTACCCCGTAAGAGACTAAAAGTTAAATAGTCCAAATGGTTGCCGTGTTTTAGTAATTTTTTGTGAAATTTCTTTTTTTCTCTAATTACTTTAATGGTTGATGCCGAAAACCATTCAGGAAAATGTCGTTTATTTACATATTTGAAAGGAGCATACATAGATATCAGTGACAAGAGCAAAGTATAGAATTCATTTACACATGAGTTTGCACTTTTATTTTGAAATAAGAGTTGCCAGTCGATGACATGCCCTTAAATATTTAATCTTTTCTTTTTAATACACTGTGTAAAATATTAAGCCACAGCATATACAACCATTTGCCCGGAAAGTATTGTTTGAAGTACTCAATAATCATCCACCTTCTCTAGAAATATAAAGAAAAGTATAGAGACAAAATAAATGAATAAAAACCACGTAACCAGTAATTTTTGGGAACCTAGTGAATGTAATGTTTTAACATTGCCTACAAGCACTGATTTGACAGTGGTTAGCATAGATGTGGTGTACTTTTCAATGCCCATGTTGTGTTAATTTTCTGACTTACCACATCTTATTTCATTTGCATCCATAAAAGTTATTTTCAGACTGTGGTATGAAAATAAATATATTCTATAATATGTTAATGCTTTATTATAGCACGCCATTACTACTGTCAGATTTAGTTTTCTAAACATGGTTATTAACAGTATTAACTGAGTTTGCTGTTATTACATGGACTGAAACAATTTCTTTTCTATTCTCATTATGATGTGACAAAGAAACTTGCTTTGTAGGGTTTGTAGTTCACAGAAAAAATTAGCACTGTAATGCAATATTTACTCGCACCTCTCCCCTGCGAAAGGGATGATTAAAAAAAGTTTAAATAGTTACTAACTGAAGCTTAATGTGTTCCTTAATATACACAAAAAACTAAAACAATACTTAAAATTTTAACCAAGTCCCACTGGCTTTTAACCCTGGATTACTCGTGCGGCGATTTGTTACATCAACGGTCGCATGGGATATATTTGTATCCCGGAGTAATAATATACAGTAAAACCCAACAAAATTATTGTGCATTAATGGAAAAATACACAAATTTTTGTAAGAAAGATATTATTAAACACCCAAATGAAAATTACAGTAAAAGATTTAAAAATACAAGCAAAATCTAAATTCTCATTCATTTTTGTTTTCTCCACATTTAACACAAAGAATAGGCGATTCCTTCTTATGTTCATTACAGATCCAGCTGTTGCATGTAACACAGTAATGTCTAGTCCTTTTGTCCCTTCTTCGAGGATATACATAGCATCGACCATTTCTAGTATTGAGCTTCTTTGCTTCTGGTGCGTATTTTGTTCAGGTAGAAGTTGACGGTTCTTCAATGTGAATAAGCTGACATTTGTCCCTTAGTTGTTTTAGAATATTTTGAAGATGTAGTCTTCTGCTAATCTGTGGCTTTATAAGGTCCAAATCTATACTGCGTAAAAAATTATGCCAAATAATAGTAAAATCTGGATGATATAGTTAGTAAAGTACGAATGCATTTATTGCTGCTATGTTCATAATATCAAAGAAAATCATAAGGGGCCACCTTCTACTGTTTCTGGCAACGTTATAAGTGGCACACATTTGTTCTACAACATCAACTCCGTACTTAGTGTGATTGTAGTCAATTATCATGGGTTTACCGGTATGGTTGCCAATGCTATCATCCGAATGAGTTGTTGATAAACGAAGCACATTATTTTTCTTTTTAGGAACAAACGAAACTAAAGTGCAGTCCTTATGAAAAGCAAACTGACTACTTTTTTCTGGTCGTTCTACAGTATTTACCGGTTCTGCAAATATTTCCCTTTTGTCTTTTTTAATAGTTCCCAGCATTGTAAGTTTGTATTCACTTTTGAATTCTAGTGCCAGTGAAAAACCAGAAAACCAGTTATCCATGGTTATATTACGAAATGTTCCTTTGACCACCTCTACAAGCTGTTTGACAACTTCCGCAGAACTATTAGATACAACAAGGGACCTTCTGGTGGATTTCCAGCATATATTTCCAGATTCAAAGTATACATGATACTTGAATCTACTAATGCGATTTTTAGGCCATATATAGCTGGTTTTGATGGAATATACTGTCTAAAAGGGCATCGACCTCTAAACAGCACCAACTGTTCGTCAACTGTTAGATCTGCCCCAGGTACTATTGACTTTTGACAGTTTTCTAAAACCAGCTCTTCTTCTACTGCCGCTAGCTTATCATTTTGTCGTCTCCACTCTTCACGACTGTTTATATCGTCAAATCATAGGCAACGTAGAAGAAAGCGGAATCGGTTGTAGGAGAAGGTGCAATTAACATCGTCCATTCCAGTACCATCTGTTCTCCAGAAATCTATTATATTTTGTCTACCTGATCTACTGGCTCCTAGAAGATATAATATTCCAAGTAGAGCTCTTATGTCACAAGTATCCGTTAGTCTCACATCCCTTTCACGTTGATATTATGACTTACATTATCTATATAAATATTTGTTGAATTAGTGGTAACATCTATAATATTGTTGCGCAGAAACATTTGAAAACATTCCAATTTAGTTTTAACGTGCACTGCATTATTTCTAGGCCCTGGTTTTTTGTCGAAAATATTATGTATTTTGGTTGTTGTTTTCAGTGGACAAATTTTTCTCTATTGCGTGGTATGATCTTTTCCTATGTAACAGGGAACATTATCATTGTTATACCTCTAAATGTTCCTCAGTATCCTGTTTATATGCATCATGTTCCTGTTCTGAATCGTGGTCACTTTTTGTACAAAGATCGCCTTCATCCTCATTAGGATCTGCTCCCCTAGTATCATCTTTCTTTAACTCGTTAAACCATTGCATCCATTTTGCTGGATCTCTGCTTGTCATTTTCAGACAGCAAAGTTAAAAAATATTAAAAACAAATAAAAAAACTTACCAACAACAAATGGATAAAAATGAAAATTCAGCAGTCACGTGGGATATCCTTATATCCCAAAAACAAAAATTAGCGTCAATCACAATTAAGAGCCAAAAAAGAACAACCACACTTTGTTTCAGTGACGTGTGAACTGTTCCGAAGGATTACCTAAAGGCAGGCCCACGGCGTACTTCGTGTTACTGCGCAAGCGCGTTACAAAAGCAGGTGGGATAAGCATGTACCCCATGGAGGGTTAAAATGGTAGTTGTATTAAAGTAAGTGTAGCTAGTACCTTCGAAGAATGCCACTCCTGCATTACATTATTAGCAATATCTTTATAAAATAACTTGTGCTGTGCGAGATGGGAAATACTATGAAAAGTTAGCCAATAAATCTCCTGGAAAAATTAGGTATGCAAGACAGGTAAACAATAGGAAACAGAGTGCTCAGGATTTATATTGCTACATCTGATCGATTTGTTAAAAAGAAAAATACAATCCATTGCTGCTATTGTTATCAGCATATATGGAAAATAATACACCTTATAAGAGATTTTTCAGTGTAAAACTCATAATTAACAGGTAAGAAATTGCAGAATAATCCCGAGAACATTTTACTCGCTATGCAAACTGATTCCAGAGATAACGTTAGAGAATTAGCTGTACGAAGAATATTAAAGATGCACGAAGAAAATCCTCCTGGCATATGCACTTTTAGGATTCCAACTGTAAATATTGGAGCAATTCCACTGATCACATAAACTAGTTCAAAGGTGGTATTTTGGAGCCTCCACTTACCAAGAACTTGAGGGATGGCAATCTGGAGTGTATCATAAAAGAAAAAAATACTCTAGAACTTTCCAAATGTCCATGTCACACCCAGTCCGTGAAAAGGTGCATGAAGCTAATGGCAGAAGCATATTTATAAGTTTGTGGCAGACTCTTTGAGGAGGTTTTAAGCATTAAGAGCTCAAGGTTGGCAAAGTTGAATTGGAAAATTGCACTGAAGGCCGTTGGAGTTACTGGGGTTTGAACCCAGATTTTCTGACCCAGAATCAGATGCCTGTACTTCATAACGATCGCCTGTTTAAAAAGTAATGGCCAATATTTAGCATCACCATCATAACGCAAGTACAAGTAAAACTGAAAACTAAATTGATTACAAGAGGTTGTTTGACCTCAGCATGCAGCTACCTTCGCGTGGTGAGTTCTGGGTTCATTCGGAACCCAACAACAGTTTTTTTAGTTATCAGAGCTTCTTCCGACTTTTGGATCCAGAATTACGCAATGAGCTGCATTTAAACCTAATACTATTTCCTTAAAGCTAAGGGGCTTGGTTTAAGATCACGATATGATGTCCAAGTTTAGTTTAGTTTAAAAACTCTTTAAAAGCTTTTCTGCGCTGTTAACAAAAATCAAATGCAAAGAGAAAAAAGAGCTCCTTGGGGCTCGCAGGGGCACGGGTATATGTTGAAGTGCGGGTTTTACTTTTTGTTATGGTTTTCTAGATAGCATGAAACAACTTTTTTTGCTATGACATTAAAATTCTAAAAAAAATCATTTCCCCTGGCCTAGTTGTCATATGGTCTTCAAATCTCTTTAGATCTCTTGGTACTTTTATGATAAATGAGCAAATACATCTAATTAATTCTTAGAAAAGTAAAAAGGTGAGATAATTAAAGTTCAAATGAAGGATACACTTGTATCAATTTTAATTTTGGTCTATCCATAAAATACAAATAGAGAACCATTTTTTTAATTAAATATTTTTATCATTTTCCAATTTTAATGATTTTTCCAAATAAGGAAAATGGCATTTATTTTTAAGTCCAAGATGGTGGACATGACATAAGTTAAGGAACAAGACGGGACGGGGCGGGACGGGACGGGACTGGACTGGAAGGGACGAGACTGGACTGGAAGAGACGGGACGGGACGAGACGAGACGGAGCGAGATGGAAGGGGAGGGAACAGGACGGGACGGGACGAGATGGGACAGGACTCGACTAGACGGGACTGGACGGAAGGGAAGGGACGGGATGGGAATGGACGAGAAGGGAATGGACGAGACGGGAATGGACAAGACGGGACGGGGCGGGGCGGGGTGGGACAGGACGGAAAGGGAAGGGATGGGATGAAAGGGAAGGGGAGGGGACGGGACGGGATGGGACGAGACTGGACGGGATGGGACGGGACGGGACTGGACGGGAAGGAACGGGACGCGAAGGGGGCGAGACGGTACGGGGCAAGACGGAACTGGACAGGACAGAAAGAGAAGTGATGGGAGGGGAGGGCAGGGGAGGGGAGGGGCGGACAGGGGAGGGGAGGGGGGAGGGGAGAGGAGGGGGCGGGATGGGACGATACGGAGACGGGGACAGAGAAAGGGACGAGGACGGGGGCGGGGATAGGTTGGGATGGGATGACAGAAAATAATTAGTCATTATTTAATACACAAATAACGAACCTCGCGCGAACGAAGTCACGGGTAACAGCTAGTGTAATATAAAGAGACCTATTTAATGCATCAAAAAGTTAATATCACTTCAGTATGATAAAATAAAATTCCTGCACACAAAACCATTTAAAAATTTCAGTACAAAATACAGAAACAGAATCAAATTCGATGTAAAGTTTTCCTTATGACGATTTTTATAGACATCCAAACTGTTTCTACTCAACTTCACAGTTTCTATGCTTTGCCAGATCCTTGCAATGGGTATAAATGTGTTAAAAGCCAGTTTGAAAACGATGAAAGAAAAAACTGCTGCTGCAAATTATGGAAGATAACCAATACAAACGTACCTTTCCATGTATGCTTTATATCCATTTAAACTGAGGCGATAAATTCCAGAAACCAGCGCATCTTCTGGCCGGATCAACTGTACTCCTGGATCGGTATGAGGACTGCCTTCTGAACTCCTGTAAGCCAATTTTTGATGACCAGTTGAGTGACGGTGTTCAATATTGCTCTCGCTCGTAAATGGATGCTGTAGAGACCGCATGCTATGCCGAAAAACTGATTTTCCAAAAGGCTCGGTTTGTTGAATGTTCACATTCATTGAAACAGTGTCATCTATAAATAAGGAAAAATATATGGATTAATTATTCTGACATTTCATTTCTTTATTATTAACTTAATAGAATTGTGCTAGGTACTATAATAGTTCATCATTTTCCATCACTCAAGCATGAGTCTGTGGAACCCACTTTTAAATAAAAGATAATCATCATACATGAATGCAGAAGATCTACATGTCTGTTGTTGAAAATTGTATTTAAGAAGTAATTCTACATTTACTTATAGTACAAGGAAAAGTGAAAAATATTAGATAAGCTATTTTACAAATGATTTTTCTTTATCTCTTAATTCTTTTCGATACACTAAACTATTTCAAACACTTTACTAGAGCAATACATGAATCTCCTATTTTTATGTTAATATGAGGTTCATTAATTATGTAACTGGCCTTGACTTATCTGTTTGAGATACGACAATTGCAAGCTACATCACTTGTTCTATAACTTATTGTGATACATAGCATTAAATATTAAGTATATAGCAACTATACTTCCTGAGAAATACATTGGTGGATTTCATTAAAATAGTTTTTCTTTAAAATGGACTGTGTCAAGTGGCATGCTGTGAATTGGTTTTTAAGCTTGCAGGTCAAGCGAACTTCTAGCCCTTTATCGTCAGAATAAAGAGAAGTTTAAAGCAACTCTTGTGACTGATGACAAAACATGGATGTGATGTTATGATCCAGAGACAAAAACTCAGTTAAAACAATAACACTACGATTTACCGCCTCCCTAAAAACGTCAAGCGCACTCTCTCAGCCCAAAAAGTGATGGTAACAGTCTTCTGGGATTCCAAAGGAATTCTCCTAATCGACTATATAATAAAAGGTAAAATTATTACTTGGACCGTCACAGAACAAATGTCTCAGTACACCAAAAAATTAAATCTAAGCAAACGCTCTCGAGCATCATTTACTCGAGAATAAAAAACGTTATCGAGATGGCTTTGAACTAGATTTTGTCTTACGACTGCATGTTGGTGATTACTAGCTCTACCCAGAATTCAGTGCGCTGAGTCACTTGAGTTGTCAGTTGTCAAAGAAAGATTATGTGTTTATAGGCAAATGATTACATCGCTCTACACAGAATTCATCGCGCTTGGTCACTTGAGTTGTCAGTTGTCAAAGTGAAGTTGTGTGTATACGCAATCCATAAAATAAGTTATGACATGACTTTCAAAAATTACTATTCGACACAAGGCCACTTGATAACAGGTTTTTTTAACGCACTTTAGCAAGCGCCTCAAATATGGAAAAGCTTCTGGTGCAAGGCAAGTCACATGGCAAAAAGAAAGCATGGCAGATCACCTACCTGCTGGACTAATATGGTAACACGGATGCTCAACATTAACTTAGAGCAGTCAGTTCGCACTGCAGATAATCGAGACAGATGGAAGCAAGCTGTACGAACTACGAAGCCATGAACAATCTAGAACCAGATGAGCTATGATGACTAAGCATCTAAAAGATGTACAGACTATATGATGAACACTATTACTGCAACATACTACGAGCCCTAACAACTATATGTTCGGCCATTTCATAATTTTTATCTAAATATTGTTTTAACATATACTGTTACCAGCAAAACATTTTTTTTTATAGATTTTGGAATCACCATTATTCTGGCTACACTATGCTGATAAAATATAATAAAAATTCACAACTTATACTTGTAAAAAAAAAAATTTGTTGCGCTAAAACCAACAATTAAATGTTCGGCCAAAATAATATGCATTTTAGATATATCACCAAATTAAAATCTAGATAGCTTTAGATGTTTCGACGTTTAGGCAAACACAGAAGTCTTGTTAACCCATATCCATATATTTAATACTACTATATTGCTAGCGGCTATGAGTGGGGAGGTCACAGCGTAAGTGAGACAGACAACCAACTCTTTTACGTACTTGGTGAGCTGTGCGTAAGCGTCGTCCAGTGAGGTGGGGAAGTGAACCTCATGAACAAGTTTAAAATTTGCTTCTAAGGGCGGTTTTACATTTGTATACTAGTTAAAGCAAGTTACTAATAAACAAAGTAGCTAAAATTTAGTAGTTTAGTTAAGCGAGCACGTTTACACACATCCTATGTATGTTTGTTCGCTATCTCCTTCGAAGATACTGGACCGATTAAGTTGCATGATGGCTTAAAAGTTTGCTAATTTTGAGACTTAGATCGTAGGGCAATTTTTATTTTCAAAAAAAGTACAAAAACATTTTAATTTAATTAAATCCTTAAGTAGCGGTAAAGCCATGGCCTGTTAGCTCGAGTGAATCACTATAAATTATTATAGCGCTATTAAATGGAGCATGCATGGTTTAGTGGTAGAGTGCTCGTCTATATTAATGATCTTGATTAAATTAGCCAACCGAAGCGTAGCTTGGGTGATTCACTAGTTTTAGCATAATTAAATACCATCACTGCCTCCTGCAGGAGGTAGTGATAAGTGATAACATACATGCCAGATGTGTATAAATGACCACACAATTCTACACGTGAACGCAGCTGTGCAGTTTGAATTCTCAGGCATGCGCACGAGACGCACAGTACTCAGGGTGAGACTATGTCGGCGCCGTAATGTTTTCGCCCGTTCCCAGGCCCTACTAGCAATATAGTACTTTAAATATATGCCCAAATCTTAGTAAATTTGTCTACTTTGAGTGAACAGTTTGCTTAAAAATGGCTCGAGGTGAGGCAACTTCCAAAAAAGTAAGAGATTTAATAATCAGCATGTTTGGGCGGGGCAAAAACTGAGGCAAATTGCCAGAGACTTGCATTTATCAAAATCTACGGTAACTTACATCATAAAATCATATGGTGAAAACAGTAACACCAATATTGAGGGAAAAAGCTGAGGACTTCCGTGTTTAGTTTCAGATCGACAAATAAGAAAGCTAGTTAAAACTGAAAAAATTACAGAAGAGGCTGAGTTGAATGAGGTTACAGGACTATCTCTTTCTACGGAAACTTGCAGGAAGTGGATACATAAGAATGGCCTCAGTTTTTATAAGGTAATTTTGTCAATGTCAAATTTTTCATTATGATAGGGATAAAAATATATAACTAAGTAACAAACGACTTCCGGGATTGGACCGTGTCATGATTGAGATCAAAGAACTCAACGTTTCGCCCACTTTTGTAAGGGGCTTTATCAGGAGGCAAAAGCAAAAGAGCACGGTAACTCAACGTGTTAACCACGCCAGAGGCGAAACTCTTTGCGAGGCAAGGGACAAAAAAGCACGGTAACTGAACGTGTGAACCACGTCAGAGGTCAAAGAAAAACCATTATTGACCCAACGTCAAAAAAAAATACCATTTGGTTTGGTGTAAGAAATGGCGAGCGATCATGGACACAGGTGCAGTGGTTGTGGTGAAAGTTCAGAGTTATCACGTTTTTGTGAGTTCTTTTGCCACTCCATTTCAACAGGTTTGAGATTACCGTTATATTAGTTAAGTGAGTAACACTCATTTTATCAGTTTTGGGCCCATCGAGCGGCCCCGCAGATGTTCTTCTAACAAATATTACTAACTCAGTACGGATAACAGCGATAAATCTGCAGTGCAAAATCCCGCTGATTGCAATAATGATAAAGTTAGATGTGGACATGCAGTTAGAACAAATGATAAAAAATATAGCAGACAAAATTAGCATTTTTAAATTTCCATACCATTCACAAGCTGTAGAACGCTGTGCAAAACTAGTGACAGAAGCATCGTCAGCTGTTTGTGGACCAGAAGCAAGGGATGGTTTTATAAGATGTCGTATTGCTTTCCGACAGTCACTACCAAAATTTGAATGCAAATCAGACTTTTTGAAACATACCTAACTTATGAAATATTAAAAGGTAGAGGGTGGGAGGGTGGAACTCGACTTGCAGCCACCTCCACGTGGTGAGTTCTGGGTTGTCTTTTATTAAAGTCAAGCGAAGAGCTGTAAAACGAAATTTTTTTGGAAGATGTTGCTAAAATTTCTGAATTTTGAACCCCTGGGGGCAGCGGAAGATATTTTCTTAGAAGCCTCATTTTCTGCAGGGTGTGTAGTCATAATAGGTAGCCACTTTTCCGCATATAGCACAAACATTCAAAATTTTTTCGCTGTTTTTCGATCCACCCTACTATATAGGGTGTCCAAAAATGGCGGATTAACTCTACGGTGCCTTAACTTGGGGATGCCTTGTGAACTCTGGAAAAATATTAAAAAATTCCCTGGGCCGTATTTTTCTAAATATTTCTGGTCAAATTTGGGTGATAAAATCCATTTATTTAAATAACTAGTGTATAATTATAGTGTCAGATATATCTGGAACGTATTTAATCCGCCATTTTTTTTGGACACCCTGTATAACAACAAACAAAACAGAAACATTGACGAATTAATTCTCATAGAAGTTGAAAGCAAAACCCCACCAATCCAAAAAACAGAAAAACTTAATTTTATATTGCGTTCAAGCCAATTAAGGTCAATATTAAGTATTTTAAAATGATTGCGATTTATTCAAAATGATGAAATCCCTTATTAGCAAATGTACTGTGCTCAATTCTAACCTTACTAAATTTCAAAATAAAATCAATGCCACTTAAGACATTGAAGAGTTAAAAATTTATCAAACACCAGTACACCAGCTAAATGATGAATTTCATTGCATTCAAAATGAAATAGTAGAACTAGATCCAAACTTTACTGATACTAGTTTTTTTTTATCAATATATGCTAATAAGCTGTTGACCAAGGCAAAAAGCTCTACTTGAGATGTTGGAATTGCATCTATAAATAGTCAATTTGATACTCGTATTAAATGGTTGTCTCTCAATTTGTCCCAATTTAATGGAAATTGTGAAAATTGGATGTCTTCCATGAGTCATTAGAAACTTTAGTTCACGAAAACCGAAACATTAACCTCGTAATTAGTTTCTTGCTGATTATCAGTGAGAATTATAGGATTGCTATTAAATTGCTTATTAGTCGTTATCAAAACCAATGCCTTATCATAAAAACCAACATTAATGCATTGCTTAAGTTAACAACAGTTGCCAAGGATTCTCCAAATTCCTGAAGAAATTAATAATAATAATAATAATAATAATACCATTTATTTGCCCAAAAAATACAAGTTAAAAACAAATACAGTTACTTTACAAATAAATACAAATAAATGTAATTAGACATATAAAAGAAGAAGAGAAAGATGGAAGCATGAAATTATGAATGAAATTTACTGCAATTCGCTAATTCGCATGGCGAATTGTTGCGAAGTGCAATAATTTCCTCTATAATATACAAATTAAAAAAATTCTGAGATTTCATTAACCAAGGATTATTTAATCACAAACAACAATATATATAATGTATAAATAAAGTAAAATAAGAGAACTTCCAATAGAAAACATTTAGAATCATACTTTATGAAACTAAATTTTTTATTTCGTTTTCAGATACTGTTTTCAAAAAATTGCAAATTTTTCTTTTGAAGGTTATTGAACTATAAGGTATAGAAAAATCTATAGTAGAGTTAATTTTGATATAATTGTATATTTTATGAATAAAAAATAAAAAATTGTGCTGACCAAAAGACTTATTCATCTGAGGAGTATAGGCGACAAGATTATTGCGTAACCGAGTACTGTATAAATGTAGTGGAAATTCTAAATTTAATGAATTTCTGTGTTTGTACATATATTTGGCAATTGAAATAAAATATAATCTATAAAATGTAGGCACGTCAAATTCACAAAAGAGCAATGAAGTGGAATAAAAATATGGTTTATTTAAAATAACTTTTATAATCATTTTTTGCATAACTTCAATTCTAGATAAATGTATACTGGCCGCTCCACCCCATACGAGAATTCCATAGTTTAATATTGACTGTATGTAACCATAATAAAGCGTTTTTAAAGTGCTTAGTTGAGCAAACTGCTTTAGAGTTCTAAAAAGATATATAAATTTACGTATTTTTTTTACCAAGTAATCTATGTGTACATCCCACCTTAAATGTTGATCTACCATTAACCCTAAATATTTTATGGAAGAGGACTTCTTAATATTAATAGAACAAACACAATTAATTCCTTTACAATTATAAGAATGAATAATCAACTGATTTGGGATAGGCAAGGCTTGATTATAAATTGTGAAAGGCATATAAAACGTTTTATCATAATTCAAGGTTAGGATATTGTTATCTAACCAATATTTTAAAAACTTAAGATGGTTAGTGGCATCAGAAATGACGTGATCCCATGAATCACCATTGATCACAATAGCAGTGTCATCTGCAAAGGAAACCATATGACTGTTATGTAAGTTGTAGAGCAAAAGGTCATTTATATACATAATAAAAAGCAATGGTCCCAAAATTGACCCTTGTGGAACCCCACACGATATAGATTTTGCAGAACTTAAAGAATTATTAACTACGACCTGTTGTTTTCTTCCTGTTAAATAACTTTTTATAAGTGATAGTGCAATCCCCCTCACGCCGTACATCTCCAGTTTATGGCACAAAATACGATGAGAAACTGTATCAAATGCCTTGGCCAAATCTAAGAATATCGCAAGAGTAGGCTTAGAAGAGTCTAAGGAATGATATATATTAGATGTCAGAAAAGCCAAAGCATCTTCAGTAGATTTCCCATTAGTAAAACCATATTGATTATCAGAGAAAATGTTACAAAGGTTGAAAAATGATTCCAATTGTTTTTTGATAAGCTTTTCAAATATTTTGGAGATGCAAGACGTGAGGGCAATTGGTCTATAGTTTGAAATCTTAAGTATTGAACCAGATTTATGAATTGGTGTGACTATAGCAGTTTTTAGACAATTTGGAAAAATACCTTCAGTTAAGCAATAATTGAATAATGTAGAGAGAGGTAAAGAAATACTCTTTGATATTTTTTTCAAAACTATTGTAGATAATTGATCAGAACCCCGTGAAAAGGTGTTGTTCAAGCTCTTAATACTATTTTCAACGTCAAAGTGATCAAATGGTTTCCAAAATAATGACTTTTCATTTACATTGATATTATGTTGAAAGGCTTGATCCAGACCTGTTATTTCTGATGCCAACTGATTCGGAACATGTACAAAAAAACTATTAAATTCATTAGCAATTGCCTCGTTACAATCAATTATTCGTCCATCTTCAGTTTGAATTTGTGTTATAATAGACTTTTTTGAATTTATATTAGCAGCTGTTTTAGTAACTTTCCAGAGTTCTTTTGAATTTTTACAATTATCAAATTTATTTTTATAATAATTATTTTTGCATGACCGAATTAAATTATTCACCAAATTTCGTTGTGCTTTATAGTTATTGTGCGCGTTAGGGTCGTTTTTATTTCGCAAATAAGTTTTAAATAAAATGTTTTTTATATGAATTTGTCCCACAATTTCAGTTGATATCCATTGTTTTTTCTTAACTAATTTACTTTCCTTTTTAATTATAGTAGCATCCTTAATCGCAGTTTGTAAAATATATAAGAAATTTTCAAAAGCAATGTCAACATTTTGCTCAACTAAACCATTCCATTGAATTCTTTCTAATATATTATTTAATTTTTTGTAATCTATTATTTCTTTAGATATGTGATCCTTTTTTAAAATACATTGGTTCGTTTGTTTAAAATTTAAATATAAGCATACAGGAAAATGATCAGAAATTTTAAATGACAACGTCAAAGGAAGGCTATTAAGCGAATTAAGTGAAGCTTTTAGGTAAAAATGGTCAATACACGTCTCTGATATCTCGGAAATTCTCGTTGGTTTGTGGATACAACGATGAAAGCCAAAAGTACACATTAAATTTAAGTAAGAATCCACTAAATTATCATTTATTAGGAGTGTGTTAATATTTACATCACCACAAAAAATTTCTATTTGATTTTTAGTATAGTTGGTGAAATACTCATTTAATATTTGGATGAAGTCATTACCATTAAAAGAAGGTGCCCTGTATACAGCGGTAAGCGAAATTTTAATGTCATTAAGAATAAGACTCGTTCGCAATAAAATAAAATTATTAATGTTTATTCTATCAACAGTATGTGTAATAGTTGATTTAATGTAAACCACTACTCCATCAGATTTATTAAGATTACTATTATTATGATAAATTTTATAACCATTTAAATTAAGAAAAGCGGTACTATGTATTTCCCAGCATTCACCTAACACAATTATATCAAAATCACTATCCAAGAATTGAAGCAAAACTTCTAATTCAGTAAAATGCAGCTGTAGGCTTCTAATATTTGTTTGTAAAATTTTTAAGTTAACTAAATCGTTATTAATAAAGTTTTTTGTTATTTGTCTATAATCACTAATGTTATCTATAAAAAAATCAGTAATGTGTGGAAGCTCTAATAAGTCAACATTCATAATCAAATTGTTAATGAAATCTTATTTTATAATTACTATATACGTAAGTATTAATGATTAAAATTAAATTGCAGTATTTATATATGTCCAATTACCCCTACCGAAATTATTTATACACAAACAACAAACAAAGTATAGCTTTAAATAGTAAAAAATATCTTTCTAACAAAACAAAATAAAATATATTGAATTCTTTGAATTCCTATAAGAAGTACCTAATATATATAGAAAAAAAAAGATAAGAAAAGTGCTTAAAAGCTTTTGCGCACTATCAAAATAAGTAATACTCTGAAAAAGTTACAAACTCCTTCTATAATATATAATTATAACAACAAAAAGAAAATTGCGATTTAAAAATTCAATTAAGATTGATAAAGATACACAGTGCTTCTAAGCAAAAAGTAAACAATAGACAACGAGAGACGAGGTCGTACGCTGCCCCTAGTGGAAATGAGATTACCTTATCATCAGCAGGTCACTTTCGCATTCTGCTTTATAAATTTGACCATTCGTCTTAATAAAAATGTTACCGTCATGTGTCCAAACATTTCGAACCCCAAATTTAGCAATATTTGTTTTTTGTTAAATTTTGTTTTGACACTGGGAATTTGCATTAATAATCTAACTAAATAGCTGGAGCTTGTAACTTCTTAAATTCTAGTGTTGTCACTCATAATGTTTCTATTGACGTTGATTTTGCTTACGGTTATTGCTTGGTTTTGCTTGTTGTATATGTGTAGTCCATATTAGCATTATTGTTTATTACTTGACTTAATAAGGTTCACACATCTTCTTCACTTGCTACTATTAGAACCGTTTTCGTTGGCGCATCTTATGTTGTTCCATAAAAATTCGTTTATTGTGATGTTTTCTGACCTCTGCTAGAGTTACTTTGCTACCTTATAGACGATACGGATTCTTCTACATCTTTTTAATGTTTTTTTACTGGATTTTCATTACTTTGTCTTTATTATTTTGCACACTCGTTGCTTGGGACAATTCCTCGCAACGCTGTTCTGGTTTACACTGTTGCATATACAAAGATGTAGGCGCAATGTTCACTATAGCCAGTTACACACTTACACATCCTTCTATATGTTGGTATCAGGGTTTGTAAAAGACATACTCTCAAAGAAGCTAATGCATCTGAGCACTATTATAGTGCCGAAATCAATGACATGCTCAGTAAATGTACTGTTAACACAATAAAGATCCACTGGCAGGCTTGTTTGTATTTCTAGTTAGTGACACATCACAATTTCATGCTGTACATGTTGCTGGGGCGTGAGCTATTTCAGGATGAATGACAACAGGAAATAGATATTTATGTATTTAGTGTGTAAAGAGAGCCATTTTGGTATGGGGATGCGAGTTTCGTGCCGAGCGGTAGCGAGGCGCAAAAAAGCAACCGAATACCAAAATGGCTCTTTACACTCGAAATATATACAAAATTTTTTCTACGGTCCTAAATAAATAACAAAATTGTTAAATAATTGAAATTTCGATACACACCATTTGATGAAGTCGTTGTACCGCCGTTCATAAAGGCCGCGCGATTTGGCCGGCAACAAATCGTTGGTTGCTGTCTTGGTCGCTTCAAATACTTCAGGCGGGGTGCAATTACCTTCAGATTCCATCTTCAACTTCACAAAAACTCACAAACTCAATAAATCTGTTGCGTGATGATGGACGCACCGTGATGCAATTGTCAATAATTTTAGCCAGTTCCAGAAAAATTACGAATTAATAATCAGGTTAGCCATGGCGATGCGTAAAGTAAAATGAAGTGACGCGATTATTTCATTAAGACATTGTTTACTTGGTTGCGATGCTAAAATGGTTACTAGGGAAAAAATGTGTGAATCGCTAACTTTTCGCATTGACAGTGAGCGCTTAATTGTCAGTTTTAAAGGTTACCGTAGAAAAACAGCTTTTTTAGTATACTATTTCATTATTTATGGACTTACACCTACAGAAACAAGAACATACCATAAGGCATGCCCAATAATAGTGTCGAACCAGAAGAAAACTATCTCAAAGGTTTTAGCAGATAAACATATAAGCCTCTCGACCCGAACATTTCCCACCACAATAAATACGTGGAGATAATTTACTAGTACACAGTAGCAATACCCGATTTCACTAACTAAAAGAAAACACTGTTTTAGAGCTCAAAATTGTCTGCAGCCGTACTGGCGAAAGTATTATAGACATTATCAAACATATCAAAAAACTATTTATTGATAATAACATATTCATTACTCTAAAATAAATTCCTTTTATAATAGTAGTAGGTAGTTTAACAATAACTACTAAATTTTAATTGTTTACACATATTAGTAATAGGTATAATCTCACAATTTTTGATGTTCGCTCATGGGGCCAAGAGTGCCAAATTTTATGGGAAATGAAATAAAACGAACCTTGAAAACGCTATAAATAAGTTAAAAACCCAAACGCATTAGCTCTCTTGAAAATGTGTCTCTTGCAAACAATAGATTACGGCATCCTGGTGGTATAAGTATATATGCAGCCCGTTTTGCACCTGCGAGGTAAGCTAAAAGAGTTTTGCGTATGTTTTAACTTCCCTCGTCTGAAAGACGAAGGAAATATTGTAATCACGAAAAAAATTACCTTCCGAGATTTCTTCAGATCTTCACATTTCAAGGTTCCTAGATGACGAGAAACAGGTTTTCTTAATTCGGTCTGTCCGTCTGCCTGTCTGTCTGTCACTCTGCCTGTCTGACTGTTGGCGGTATAACTCAAAAACTATTTTTCGGAGGAGGATGATACTTTGCATACACATTATATAATATACTGCTCCACAAATGAACTGAACCATCCATAAAAATTGTATTTATTACTTTGCATCACAAAATAGATATATAAAAGCTTTTGTTCTATAGTATACTCACATTAAGCATATTTAATTGCACTATCCTCAAATATCAACTGAAGAATTAACAAAATCATATTAATAAAATTAAAAAATAATAAAATTATAAAAAACTATATTTCACAGATATAAGAGGAATCACAAAAAAGATTAATTAATAGTGCTTTGAGGCTCTTCGGAACGTTTAACGATGTTTGGCAACGATTTGGCATACTTTGTATGCAATGTGCTATCAACATTTGGGCAAAATTAAAAATTTTAAATGATAATATTTTATTAATGGACTTAGTTTTCTTGAAACCAAATTATGAAAAGAAATGCTTTTTATATTGACACAATCATGAAAGGTTACCAAAAATGTCATGACTGCCCTTTTCGAAAATATTTTTAAAAATTGCACCAATATATGCAAATGGTCCAGTTCATTTGTGGAGCAGTATATATAGGATGATTTTTTAGTTGATTCTTTCCTCTTACCAGGATATGAAGCTTTTTTTATTTACCACTTTTGCGAAATATCAAAACTAACAGAGATACAGGGTGTTAAAGTTGCAAATTAAGAACTAAAATTACTTAACAAAAATTAAACTAAAATTAAAGTAACTTAAATGATATGTTAAAAATTATCACTATTCGCTTCTACACATAACGTTCCGCGTATACAAGCGATGCGGCAGCGGCATTTTGACGACACTCCCAGTAAATAATAAGCATATTCACTAATTTTGACTAAACATGAGCCATTATAGTAACAATAATATTAGTAAAGTTACTAGTAAAACTAGTTGACAGGTCATTGCTTAACAACAGAGATAAGCAAAAATAAAATTGTCCAGCTGCCTTTGCGGAAAGGTGGTAAATGTAAAAATGCTTTATATATATATATATAGCAAAATGAAAAATTCAACTTAAAAATTACCCTGTATTTACCTGGCATAAAACCTTGAAAATTTCAGACAAATATATACACAGTAAGCACCTCAAAAAAATAAAATTTTGTTTCTTTTTGCTTTAATTTTGAATGAGAAGGAAGTAATAATTTTCACATAGGTCAGGCTTTACACTTGCCGAAAATAGGACTCAACAGATACAGGACGATGCCACAAAAGAGTCCAAACGTTTCAACAATAAGACCGTTCCGTTAAATAGAGGTGCGCGCCGCACTCATTTCAATTCGACTTATCGATGCGGTTACGATCGCTATGCAGATGCGGCGGGTTCAAACCCCAGCGGGATGCATTTTTTAAATTTGCAAATTGATCTAATTTCGGTGTAAACCCATTTACAGATTTTTAGTTCTAGATTCCATTTACCTTTATTGCCAAAAATTTCGTTTTTATGCACTTCGATCCATTCCAGATGCATAGTAGTTTGTCGCCCAGGAAAATGCGATGATCTCTTTTCGCTCCGCTC